>JACXGM010014341.1:9571-22294 GCA_016801145.1 Umbra pygmaea
CAGAAGGCGGCCCGGGGTCAGGGGGGGCAGAAGGCGGCCCGGGGTCAGGAGGGACAGAGAGGGGCCCGGGGTCAGGAGGGACAGTGAGGGGCCCTGGGCCTGGAGGGACAGAGAGGGGCCCTGGGTCTGGAGGGACAGAGAGGGGCCCTGGGTCTGAAGGGACAGAGAGGGGCCCTGGGTCTGGAGGGACAGAGAATGGCACTGGGACAAGGGCAGGGAATGGCACTGGGACAGTAGCAGGGAATGTCACTGGGACAGGGGCAGGCAGTTCAGGCGGCCCGGGGAAAGGCAGGTCAGGCGGCCCGGGGAAAGGCAGGTCAGGCGGCCCGGGGAAAGGCAGGTCAGGCGGCCCGGGGAAAGGCAGGTCAGGCGGCCCGGGGAAAGGCAGGTCAGGCGGCCCGGGAAAAGGCAGGTCAGGAGGCCAGGGGTCAGGCAGTTCAGGTGGCCAGGGCGTCTGGGAGCCCCAGCTCCAGCACTGTGTCTGGGAGCCCCGGCTCCAGCACTGTGTCTGGGAGCCTCGGCTCCAGCAGGGTGTCTGGGAGCCCCGGCTCCAGCAGGGTGTCTGGGAGCCCTGGCTCAAGCCGGGTGTCTGGGAGTTCCGCCAATGATGTCAGCGACGGGGGTCCGGAGGTCAGCGGCAGCTGAGCAGGGGGTCCAGAAGTCAGCGGTGGCTGAACAGGGGGTCCGGAGGTCAGCGGCAGCTGAGCAGGGGGTCCGGAGGTCAGCGGCAGCTGAGCAGCGGGTCCGGAGGTCAGCGGCAGCTGAGCAGGGGGTCCGGAGGTAGGCTGTAGCGCACAGACTGCCGGTGGAGGCCGTGGCGGCGGGCAGACTGCTGGAGGAGGCAGGGTGCAGTCTGCTAGAGGTGTCAGTGTGCAGATTGCAGGGGGTGGCTGTCGCCACCCCACATAGCCCCCCCCTAAAATTTTCTTGGGGTGACAGTTAGCCATCTGGAGGGGGGAACCTCTTATGAGGGCTGGCATCTCCTCCTCCTCACTCACATCACCGGAGGGGTCGGCCATTTTAGGAAGGTCGGCCATCTTGGGAAGGGGTGATCCCCTTATAAGGGCCGGCATCTCCTCCTCCTCCTCTAACCACCCATGAACAGGGTTGGCAGCTAGCAGGTGAAAGGGGGGCCTAGGAGCAGTAACTGGGGAACTAACGGGGCAGAAACTGGTAGCCTAGGGGGACTAGCACTCAGACAGGGGGCCCTATCCTGTGGACCACTGCCCTGAACCTGAGAGCTAGGAGGGCTGGGGAAGCTACCTTGTGGCTTGGAAGAGCTAGCCTGGGGACTGAGACTGTTAGCCTTGGGACTGAGTGAGCTAGAGGGGCTAACTAAGCTAGCCAGTTGGCTAACGGGGCCTGAGCCACTAACAGGTGCCCTAACTGGGGCAGAAACAGGTGCACAAGGGGGTCGAGCCTGATAGCTAGAGGGACTAGCCTTGGCTTTAGAGGGACTAGCTATGCAACGGAGAGAGCTAGTTGAAAAGCTAGGGGTGCTAACACAACTAGCCAGGGTGCTAACGGAGCTAATAGTATAGCCTAGGGGAGAGCAGGAAACCCTACCGGGAGGAATAGAGGCCATCCGGGACTGCTGTGGAGGTAGCGGTGGTGGAGTCCTCCTGATAGCCTTTCCTATCCACTGGGGAGGTATATTCCACTCGTCCTCCTCGTCGTCCCATTCTTCAGCCTCCTCCTGCCAGCCACACAACCCAAAACAGGCTACTCCATCGGCCCCGTATTCAATGTCAGCCGAGGAGTAGCCCATAGCCAAAGCCTGCTCAATGATGAGCCGGTTAATCCAGCGGAGATCCCTCTCAGCATCTCCTCCCCTGGAGGAATGAGGAAGGCTTTCCCTGGAGGGGCGGTTGCTTCTTCGCTGTCTCATTTATGATTTGGTCAGTCAATCTGTCACGTATCGCCTTCTGAATTGGCAGAGACAAGCGCGAAGGTTGCAATGATACACTGGTGTTTATTAAACCAACACTCAATAATAAAACAAAACTGCCACGAGGGGCTACAAGATATAAATTCCACTGAAGATACAGGAAACACCTAACAGGACACGTAAACAGGATCCATTGACTGACAGGGAGCACATGGAAACAGGAGGGCTAAATACTACTTAACTAATGACAGATATAATATAGCTGGGAACTAAACAATCACGTCACTAAATTAAGACCTAACTCTAAATGATACATGAAACAGACACAAGAGGGAGCCAAAACACAACACACGAGGGACCAAGGGAGGAAACACAGGGAAGAAACTAAATAACAGTCTCACGTCGGTCCATTCTGGACCAGACGTTACAACTGTATATTACTCATTTTATTTATTCAGAAATTTTCCTTTAAAGGAAAATTTCGGGCAATTTCAAAACGTAGCTCTGTTGTTTGAATATCTGAAGTGCTGTCAGTTGGGAGAATAACTCAAACAATCTGTATTGCCAAAACCAGGTTTACCTCCTGCTCCAGTATACAACCATTACACATTTATGGGGCAAGTTTTAAAATGTGCTTTGAGCCTCTTAACAAGTTTGAAATGTCATTACTAGCACATAGCCATGTGCAGTGATTCCTTATAGTGAACACATTGAATTTGAACAGATCAGTCAGTGTACATACCCCTGTTTATTTCCCATTTTCCTATGAAGTCCACACTAGTCGATTGTCGAAGTCATACAATACAATTTTCCAAAATGTATATTTTCCGCAACAAAAACCATTTGCCGTGGTTCAACCCAGCCAATCTCTTATCTTACAAAGCTCCTCCCCTAATATCGCTTGTACCTTAAAAACATCCTTGTCTGAAACTAGTAGAGCAGAGTCATCAGCATATAAAAACAAATTACAGTCACAAACAGCTTGCATGTCATTAATGTATAAGAGAAATAAAAGGGGTCCAAGGACACTTCCCTGAGGAACTCCATATTTTTTTTCCTCTGAGACTATCCCATCAATTTCTACCTTTTGAATTCTCCCAGTCAAATAAGAGTCCAACCAGGCTATGATTATACTTGAAAAACCCATGACACTTAATTTATCTTGCAATATTGAATGATTTACTGTGTCAAATGCTTTTTGAAGATCCATAAGTACCATTCCACACATCTTCTGCTTCCTAATAAACTCGGTTACATAAAGTAAAGACATATCAGTCGAATAAGATCTTCTAAAACCTGATTGGAAATCAGTAAACCATTCTTGCATACATATTCATACATCTGTTTGTGCACTATCCTTTCTAATATTTTTGAAGCCACACTAAGAATGGAGACCGGACGGTAATTTCCAGAATCATATCTCTTACCTTTCTTATACAACGGAATGATCTTAGCTATTTTCATGTCAGATGGAACTATACCTTTTTCTAAAGAATGATTCACAATAAATTTAATACTTGGAGCTATAACATCCGCAGCGTCCCTTAAAAGTATTGCTGAAATACCACCTAGTCCACTGGGTTTGGACACCTGAAGTTCCTCTAACATTTTAGTAATTTCATTTACTGCAACTTTAGTAAAAACAAAAGAGTTAGGTAATATTCCTTTTTTTATAAAAACTCTTAACAAAATATTTTCCATACAATCCCTTAGATAAAGGGAGCTATCCACTAAGCTCTTTGCAATTGATGAAAAAAATAGATTTTATTCATCTACAAGTCCTTACTAGGCAAAACATCACCTTACCTAAGCTCATTTATATTCTCAGCATCAACTACTCTCAACCTGCACTCGAGCAGGTATATCTCCCTTGTCGCTACAAAAGCCTGCACCTCATTTGGCCGCCTCTCCTTCCAATTCTCTGCTGCTAATGACTGGAACAATTTACAGAAATCCCTGAAAATTGAGTCCACCGTCCCCATCATTCCTTTCAAATCTACTGACTGAACGCTGCACATGTTGACCCTAGCCCCTCTCTTTGCCCTAGCATACTCATCAAAGCCTTAACGCATATTGCACATAAGCAACCGCACAGCTGTCTGTATAATTTGCACATTACCATTTTCAGCCATGTTCATCATGTTACCTATCCTAGTGTTATTTCTCTGGTACTGTCACTTTACATTCCAATAATCTACCCCTCAATTTTAAATCATATTTGAACTGAATGTACAGTATTTTTCAATATAACTTAATACCATGTATATGTGTATCTGACAGTAACTGTATATCTGAATGTTTGTACTTTATGTGTAACCCAATGTCACCTTGCACCTTGTCTTGGCCAGGTCGTGGTTTCAAATGAGAACCTGTTCTCAATCGATTAACCTGGTTAAATGAAGGTGAAATCAAATAAATAAAATACATTTATTTTGAAGAGTTCCTCTTTAAAAAATCCAGAACAGTTTATTATTACTATTATTTTAGAATGATCTTCAGTTAATTAGGTTTTCAGAATATGCACAACTCTAGCCTTTCATTTGATTATAGAAAGGAGAGAGTTGTATAACCCTTTCAATCAATTGTATTTTTTTCTTTACCAGTTAATTCCAATCTATATAAAATGACATGCTAATGTATTCCACAATACTTTGCATTCCACCACATATCTTTAGTTTCAAATCCAAAAAAATTAAAAACGATTTTACCCATCTTTTTATTTTGCTTAAACTTTATTTAATCCAGGTTGAGAACAGTTTCTCATTTCAACCAGCGACCTGGCCAATATAAAAGCAAAAAGGTGCATGATGACACAAAGTTACTCATGAATTACACAAATTACACATGAATTACACAAGGGAATAAAAATACAATCAAAATTTAAAGGTGCAGATCTTCAGAGTAAACGATGTAAGTATAGGTACAGTTAGTGCAACAGAAGTCTGAATTAGAGAGGTAGATTAATTGGTATGTGAAGTGGTAAGGCAAATACAATGGAGTAATTAACACTTGAGCATAACTGTGCAAATGGATATTCTGCAAATGACAAACAATAAATAAGATACTGTACTAAGGCACTAGAGCAAATGGGCAGAAGTAGTGTGGTGTGGGAGGGTCAGCATGTGCAGTTATCAGACAGAAGCTCTGATACTCATGATTTAAAAGAGATGAGGGAGACTGTGATCACGAGTTTCAGAGTTTTTTGTAATTTGTTCTAGTTGTATGTTGCTGCAAACTGAAAGGAGTTTTGGCCAAAGAAGGTATGGACTTATGGGGTGACAAGGGAGCTGTACCTGCTTGAGTGCAGTTTATGGGTGGGTAAGGCAATGGTGAGAAGAGAGTCTAGGTACAGAGGGCTTTTTCATAGGAGTGACTTGTATATGAGGTGATACCAGTGGGTCAGGCGTTGATTGTGTAGTGAGGGACAGCCTACGAGTGTATATTGGTCACAGTGGTGAGTTTTAAATAGGGCATTGGTGACAAATCGGATGGGACTGTTATAGACTACATTTAACTTTTTCAGGAGGGAGAAAGGAGGTTTTGTAAATGACATCACTGAAGTCTAGGATAGGTTGGATAGTCATTTTTACCAGGGTGTTTTTGACTGCGTACGTGAAGAAGGCCGTGTTGCGGAATAGGAAGACAATTCTAGATTTAATATTGGATTGGAGATGGTTAATGTGGGGCTGGAATTAGAGTAAAAATTCTAACCAAACACCTAGTTATTTGTAGGTTTCCACATATTTTAGTTTAGACATGTCCAGATTGGAGCTGCTAGTCAGGCTAGCGAGTACGCATAGTTGAACAGCATGCATTTCATTTTGCTGCAATTTAGGAGCAGTTAAAGGCCACAGAAGGTGTGCTGAATTGCATCAAAGCTGTTTTGGAGATTAGTTAACACAGATTCCAATGTATGGCCGGATGCCACGACAGCCAGTGAGTGATGGACTGTCGTGGCATGGAACTGATGGTGTGGGACTGATTATATGTTTTATGCATTATTGTTTGTATTGGGTTACATTTTGTTACTAACTGTGTTATGGTTTAGTGTGCCAACCTCTGGGCACTGGGAGAGTGGTAGGCACTTGGTTACTCATTACGCACAAATGGTGCTCTGGGTAAGTACCCACACCAGTCGGATATGAGTAATCAAGATGCCTATTTTATCCCGGCGTTCCGGAACGGTCGGCGGGTGCTATTGTGAATTTGTCCCTGTTTTATTTTGGATATACTTACTGAGTTTCTGTGAGGGAATATAGTGTGCTAGTTTGTGTCTTCACCACTAAAGTGTCATAAGTACTCTATTTTATAGCATGAGCAAGCATACGTTCTTTATGCATAGCACCCGCGTCCAATGTCACATTAAAGCATCGTAGCTGAGTTTATACTGAAGTGCAGCCACTTACTTATCCTATGTCCTATCAGTTATGTCCAGCAAGTGTACCATTTTGTTCATTAAACATCACAAACTTTCCTTCCTGCCTTTGTCTCCATCTATCCAACACTGCATTTATCACCTGCAGCAACGCCTTAACACCTGCATTGTGACACTGGATGTGTATAGAATAGTGTCATCTGCAAAGATATAGATCTGAGAGTCACCAGCGGCAAGAGTGATATCATTGATATACACAGAGAATAGTGTCGGACCAAGAATAGAACCCTGTGGCACTCCCATAGACACCCATATGTCCAGAAACAGAGCCTCAGATTAAACATACTGAACTCTGTCAGAAAAGTAGTTGGGGAACCAATCGAGGCAGTTATTCGAGAAACCGAGGTTATTAAGTCTGCCAATAAGAATGTGATGATTGACCGAGTGGAGATCTTCGGGATCTCTAATGATAGCACAATTATCTGGTAGCACAATTATTGTCTTCATTCACCTAGTTACGTGTTTGCTACAACAAAGATTATAGAAATAAAGTCAATTTAATCATGCCAGCAGGTGGTGCTCTTGAATTTGTCAGAATTTTATTTAGTGAGTGTTAAAATCAATACAGAGAAAATACAGAGGTCATGACCTTGGTGTCCTCAATAGTTGATACGGACCTGTTCCCATATAGGCCAGGTTTTTGCAGACACTTTTTGATTGTGGCTAGTATATCTTGGAGATGTTACCCTGGGATTCTTAGAGACTTACATGAGCATCTTTCAATTAGTTCTTGGGCTACATTTGTTGGGATTTAATTTGACCTGCTTGGAAATGGCTTTAAAAATTCATGCTTCTGAGAGCCTTGGATAAGCTATTAAAGTTTACATGATGCGTTACCACACATGATGTTACATTCGATTACCTTTTATCACTGAATGTGGTCAGAATTTAGGTCAACTATCCGTCTGTACAAAAAAATTTTTTTCCAGGTGGTGAACATTTTCACATGACTCTACACTGTATATGTGGTTAAGAGCTAAACCAAGACAATTGATCCCTAACGCCTAAAATGAATTTCAGCAAAATACGTAGGAAAATGTATTCACAGAGCTGATTAACTCCCTAGAGAAATTTAGTTAAATTAATCAATTAATGTTGCATCAGATCTGACATTTCAATTAAAGCATCTGAAGTGGCACTGTTTTTCTTAAATACGTTGGTAAACTACTGTATAATGTACTATCTAGAGGCATGTCATATAGTATTAAATTTTATTGATGTTGCCCATTCATGTTACAATGTGAACTTCTGTCCTTCTGAAAAAAACACTAAATGAATATGTAATTAAATGTTTTCTCATTCTCCAGCCTGTGACCAGCTCTCTTTGGGTGTAGCAGCCATATTTGGCCCCTCTCACAGCTCTTCTGCCAATGCTGTCCAGTCCATCTGTAACGCACTTGGCGTGCCGCACATCCAGACCAAATGGAAACATCAGGTGTCTGACAACAGGGACTCTTTTTATGTCAGCCTCTACCCAGATTTCTGCTCCCTCAGCCGGGCAATCCTGGACTTAGTGCACTTCTTCAAATGGAAGACGGTCACCGTAGTCTATGATGACAGCACAGGTAAGCCCCCTAGCCACTTATTGCACACTGATGTCAACAGCAAAGCAAACTTGCTGTCTGAACCACACCTCCATGAATGTAGAATATAGGGAGGGGCTCGAAAATATACATTCAAACAGCTGTGGTTAGGGCCTGCAGAAAAGATGCAGTGAATTTTTACTCTCTTGTACCTCACCATCGACCATACATTTTTAACAGTTGTTCCAATGGCTTAGGTAGTGTATGAAAACCAATGGGAGGAGGTGAATCTTTTTCAATATCAATCAGGTTCTTTTTGTATTTGTTCAGGGGACTGTTAATGCATTATTTAGCATTTTAGGATGTACTGTAGCTATTGAATTGAGTTTGATGTGGAGGAACTTAAGTGGCCTGCACAGAGCCCTACCATCCCCATTGAACACCTATGGGATGAAATGGTACAGCGATTGCAAGCCAGCCTTCTCATCCAACAGCAGTGCCTGACCTCCTTGAGCTGAATGAGCACAAATTCCCACAGACACACACTATAACAGCTATAACAGCTCTATAACGGAACATCTCCATAATACTGCACATGGTTTTAAAATGGGATGTCCAAAAATTCTCATATGGGCATGATGGTCACATGTCCACATACTACTCGGTGAAATGAAGATGACATTGTATTTTCTGGGTATTCCTCATTAATAAGATACTTTTTTTTGGGTGAATTACAAAGAGCATACTGGCCTGGCAAACCAAGTGTTTTGGGTTTTAAATTCCGATTGGATAATCTGCAAAATTACAATATCTAAAGAACACAGAACTACCTACAGTACTCTCCTTTCAGTCATGTATATGAGAGTAACCCTGTATTACATGTCATTCCCCAGATGGTTAATCTTAAAGAGTAAAAACAGTAGGCAACAAATGTCTCAGCAGGTTATTTGTGACATATGCTAGTGGTCATGCAGGGAGCCAGCCCTAGGACAGGATGTGTGTGTCTACACACACACACACACACACACACACACACACACACACACACACACACACACACACACACACACACACAAGCAAATGTGAGGGCATGCACTCATGTGTGTTTGTGTCCTGCAGTTTCTCTAGAGCTCTTATGTTTCCAAGGGCTTGGTGGAGATAGGCAGCTTTGGGAAGCATTGATTCTGGCTGATCCCTAACACCCTGTTAATGAAGGTGTTAGTGGACATAGCAGGTTCACTGTCAGGTTAATAGTGGACTGATTTTCTGTCTTCGCAGAGATTGAAAGTGAAATCCGACCCCAGCCTTGAAAAACAAGGTCTGCTATGCTTCCGAATGGTCAACCTTTTAGGTTTTGGTAGGAAGAATTTACCGCCCTTGTGTCCATGAGGCTGAGTGCGCTAACCAACACACACTTCTAATGAAAGACACACAGAAACTGTCAATGCATATACCAGCCATCAGATAACAAATATATGTACTCGTTCAGCCTTAGTGTGATGTTAGGAATAGTTTTGTCAATCCTATATTTCATCGGTAAATGGGCAAGTTCTGCTTTCCCTTTTTTTTGAGAGCATAACAGTATTGTCCAATATATAGGATAAGCCATTGTAGCAGAACCCCTATGTAATCATGTAATTCTCTCGGGAGGGACCCTTCCATTCCAAGCCGTTTCCTTCATACACACATTGCTCTCCTGCTGCTGCCTCAAAGTGACACAGGAAACAGCTTTCTCATTGGGCTGTTTTTCCATGAACCAGAGTGCAAACAAGCAAATCAATACCCATAATAGCACTTTTCTAACAGCTCAACTTTGCAATTGTACAAAGGCAATGGCCTCTACAATCACTTTTGTGGTAGCATTATTCATTGCTAGACACATAATGGGAGTTGTGATACAGTACACTGGATTTGTATTGGGTAGTGAGGGAGCGATATAGAGTAGCTATAGGCCTCTTGGTGGTCTCCTTGAATAGTTGATGCTCAGTGTTTTCTATCCACAGTCTTTATTTATTAAACTAATTTATTTAACTGTGAATTCTGAAGACAATTTAGGTGTGAATAAATACAGAATGTATTATTTTACTGATTAATATTTGTTATTAATTTAGAAAAAAAGTGCAGATGTGATTTGCTTCCTTTGACATGATTGACTTTTTGAGTTGACCAGTGTCATGATGTGTTGTGGTGTAGAGAGGGAGACCCAGGCAGTTGTTGGCAGATGGTAATATAAATCTTTATTTACAGAACAGACTCGGAGACTTACTAAAGCTAAGTGCAGGGTACGGCGTAAGCGAGGTTGCACACAAATATAGGATACCTTTATGATACCTATGTGCTCTTAATACAACGGCACGGAGACTGAATGCAACAAACGTAAATACAGAGCGTACGCTAACAACTTCCAAACATACACGACTCACTTTTCACAAATAGACTTCACCAAGTAACTCCTAGATTGCTGTTCAACACCCGACGTGTTCACACAGACAATATATCAATGACCAAAAACCTCTCTCTGATCTGGGCAGCATATATGTAGGAACCGTAACTAATTAACCGGACACTGTACGTAATCATTAATTAAACCAGACTACAAGATAACAGCCTTACCTAACCTAACACCTATCTGTCACAGATGCCCAAATCAGAGAGAGGTGTCACATACATTAAAGGGACATTAACCATAAATGAAGTTAACCCAATCACCATGCAATCCACTGAATTATAACACAAAACACTGAAACAACAAAACATATATATGAGTCCATGTTCAGTCCATGTTAACGCCAGACCTCACTGCGCTGGTCGTTACAACCAGTGACAAAAGCTCTTAAATAAAGCCATTTTGATTATAGAATGTGGAACAGACCAAGGGGGGTGAATATTTTTTAAAGTCACTAGTATCCTCTGTACATTGCCCCCCCCCCCCGCAGACACACATAGACTTTCTCTATGGCAAAAGGGAGTAAGTGACAGAATATCAACCCTGACTCATCATGACAATATCCTCTGTCTGTTTGACTAAAAGCAAAGACTAAAAGCAACTTTTCATTTTCTTTTTATTAATTGTTTCTGTAAGTTTGTCATCCTTTTGAAAATACTGCATACAAAATGTACACTTGTGCTCATAAGAAATTGCGAAATTTCGGCATTGATTTTTGTATTCTTCTGTACCAAAGCTGCACATTTCAGCATGACAATGACCCTAAGCACAAGGCCAAGTTGAGCCTCCAGTGGTTACAGCAGTAAAAGGTGAAGGCTCTCTAATACCCATCACAGTCTCCTGACCTTAATATAATCGAGCCACTCTGGGGAGATTTCAAATCTTCGGTTCATGCAAGATGACCAAAGATTTTGCATGACCTGAAGGGGTTTTGCCAAGATGACTGGGCAGCTATATCAATCTGCAAGAATTCTGGGCCTCATAGACAAGTATCACAAACGACTGCATGTTATCATCAATGGAGGCGTCAGCATATGCATGATGATGGCGAAGTAAATTGGCCATTAAGTGCTGGAATGTGGCCAAGGGTTTCAAAAGGTAGGCAAATGTACTGGAATAGGCCTTGTGGGGTACAGAAGGCTTGCTTTGTCAGTCTTCTGGTGCCAACTTCACCTGCCAATACGATTCTGTCAGGTCTAGGGTGATGATAAAATGGGCTTTACCCTATTGCTCGATGCGTTCATCCACCTGGGCATGGGGTAAGCATCAAACCAGGAGATGCCATCCATATGGTACAAGCTATGTCTTACAATCAGTGCTTAATTAGAACCGGATTCTGTCGGAAACAAGTTCCTTCACCTGTCAGAATTGGTAAAGGTTGTTACAGGACCGATTTTGCCCAGATCTGTTACATCTTGTGCATATTTTGTCTTTTTCCATCCCTGTTTGCCGTCAGCACTGTAAACGTTCAAGTAAAAGTGATGAGTTGCGGCAGTCGTACTGTATGTTAAAGCGTGTAATTATCCAATCTGAAGCAACTGTCACACGGTGTGATGGAGATGATAGGAGGAGGCAGGCACAGGGATAACAGGTCATGTAATCAGACTTTAATGAGGCCATGATCCGCAGAAAGCACAAAATATCAACCGATATAAAACTTCTCAGGACTTCATAAGAACCAAACAAAAATGGTGTGCATTAACAGGTGCACTACTAGAATACTTGACAATTTTATACAAGAAGCACATAACAATCATCAACAAGAAGGTTCTACTCTTATTTTAATGGCATCAAGAACGTTAGGCACACTGGTGGTAGTTATAGGACATGGCACTGATGAGGACTGGGAAACAAGTGTGCATCTTCAAGCTGTTGGGTAGGTGGACGCTGGGTGTGCCAGAAACAATTTTTCCAGGCTTGTTGTCTTGATTCAGTGGTGTCAGCATAGTGAGTAGGCTGATGTACAGTATGTTGAAACAAATAGTGGTGATTACTTTCTGAGAAGGCAAACAAAGAAAATGGTGTTGGAAAACTAAGGTATAAACTTTTTATTCTGTATACATGTAATTATCGTTACTACTGCTGAGTTTCATAACTATCCTGCAATAATTAATTCATTAAATTAATGAGCTTTTTGCTGTGCATGTATTGTTGACAGAATCTGAGCTATGCAAGTGAAATCTCAAAAAATTTGGCCCAGACCAAAAATACGCAGATCTAAAGCGTAAATCCTGTCAGGATCCAGCCCTGTTGGGACTGTTATTTTTGACTTTCTGTTGTTTTCAGTGCTTTTTCACGGTGGTTTAGTTAGTTTGCCATTTTTCCTCATGTCTCATTTGTATTCTGCTCTGTCTGTGTGTATTCTGATTCCTTCCCCTAGTGTGGTGTTTGTCTCCCTCTTGTGCCTCTGTAGTGTATTTACCTGTGCTCC
>JACXGM010014342.1:0-22192 GCA_016801145.1 Umbra pygmaea
GAGAGAGAGAGAGAGAGAGAGAGAGAGAGAGAGAGAGAGAGAGAGAGAGAGAGAGAGAGAATTCAGACGATCAACATTCAAAATTAAACATTCTGCTGGGAGGAGACAGGGCATATCTGCACAATTAATGTGCAAACATGCCACAACCAGAGGGGCAGTGATTGACCGACACACACACACAAATATACAGTATATATACTGTATATGATCGATAATAGTCAAAACATAATTAAGGTTTCATAACTAACGTTATTACACTGAATTAATGGCTGCTGAAGATTTGTCTTTGACATATCTGAATAATTAATTATAATAGTCATTTTCAACAATGAAAGGCATTTGAACATTGGTAATGTCTTAGATTTACAGCTCCGGACAAAAAGAGACTACTGCAAAATCATCAGTTTCTCTGGTTTTATTATTGATACTGTAGGTATGTTGTTTGGATAAAATTATCATTTTGGTTTTATTCCATAAACTACTGAAAAAAAATCCCAAATTCCAAATAAGAATATAGTCATTCAGAGCATTTATTTGCAGAAAATTACAACTGGGGAAATCACCCAAAAAATGCACTGTTCTCAGACCTTGAATATTAGAAAGAAAATAAGTTAATATTTACTTTTAAACAACACAATACTAATGTATTAACTTAGGAAGAGTTCAGGCATCAGTAATGGGGGGAATAACCCCAATTTTCACTCACAGCGTTCATGCATCTTGGCATGCTCTCAAACAGTCTTTCACATTGATTTTGCGTGACTTTATGCCACTCCTGGTATAAAAATTCAAGCACCTTGGCATTGTCTCATGGCTTGTGACCATCGGTCTTCCTCTTGATCGCATTTGAGAGGTTTTCAATGGGATTCAGGTCTGGAGATTGGGCTGGCATGACAATTTCTGATCTGGTGGTCCTCCATCCACACATTGATTGACCTGGCTGTGTGGAATGGAGCATTTTTCTGCTGGGATAAAACAGTACTCAGAGTTGGGGAACATTGTCTGAGCAGAAGGAAGAACCTTTCCTTTCAAGACAACCTTGTACGTGGCTTGATTCTTGCATCCATCACAAAGACAAATCTGCCTGAGCCCAAATTTGCTGAAGCACCCCCAGATCATCACAGATCATCCACCAAATTTCACAGTGGATGCAAGACTGTGGGTTGTAGGCCTCTCGAATAATCTTTCTAACCATAAGATGACCAGGTGTTGGGCAAAGCTGAAAATTGACTCATCAAAGAAGATGAACTTACTCTAGTCCTTTAAGTTCCAATCCTTATAGTCTTTTGCAAACCTCATCCTGGCTGTTCTTTGCTTCTCATTAATGACCCTTGCTCAGAGAAGCCTGTTTTAAACCGTCCTCACCATGCATTTCACCACAGCTGCCTTATGCTATGCTTTTTGTATGTCACTTGATTTCATCGTAAGGTTGTTGAGTTACTTTCAAATGAGTTGGCGTTTTGCATTCTACTGGTCTGTAGCATTGTTGTTGCCAATGTCTGATTCTTGACCTTGCTTGTACTTATAAACCACAAATTGTTCATGTAAAGTATGGTAGCAACTTGACACTGACTGTATCCCTCTGCCAGTAAAGCCAGAATTTAACCCTTCTTTTTCTCACTCAAACCTTTCCCTTTTGACTGTTTGGCATGTTCCATAGTTGTTTATTTATTCCAATTACATTTGAGGGGTACTACTAGCACTGTTTTTGTCATCCAGCAGGGCCTATTGCAAAAAGATAATGATGACTACAGGAGTGTTTTTAATACTTTTCCTCCTTAAATAATATTTGGTTCAGGTGATCACCTAATCCGTAGCTCATTCATTAGAATGAGGGTGTTTCTTTGCTGGAATTCAACAGATACTTGAATGTAATGGCTTGCATACATGTAGGGAGGCTTATTTATGAACAATTGCAATGGTAATGTCACTTTGGTGAATTTCTATCTATTTTATCTATTCTTCTGTAACATTCCCTCATTTAATGTTTAGTGGTGGGAAGCGCTTTCTAATATATTATTCTTAAATCTCCCACAGATGTTCAATTTGGTTGAGATTGGATAACTGCAAAGGCCATGGTTTATTATTTCCATTATTTTCATACATCAAACAATTCAGTCAACACTCGTGTTTTGTGGATGGGGGTCATCGTGGAAGAGACCACTCCCATCAGGTTATAAATGTTTCATCATAAGATAGAGGTGGTCACTCAGGATAACTTGTAATGATTGCAGTGACCCTACCCTCTAAGGTGACTACTGGAACCAGGCAAGGAAAATACTATTTTAGAATAATAATGACAACATCAAAACTATGAAATAACACATGAAATTATTTAGTAACCTAAAAATTGTTAATCATATCAAAATATATTTTAGATTATTGAAAGTAGCTACCTTTTGCCTTGATGATAGCTTTGCAGAGTCTTGGCATTCTCTTCTAAATCATATATAAAAATAGAAATTAATCAAATTTTACTGACATTTCATATCCTGCATTTGTAATATCAATGTTAATCTACTAATCTAAAATAAAAACAATTAAATAACCATTCCAAGCTCTTCTTGCATATTAAGCAGATGATCCGATTAAAAGAAAAAAAATATAGCTGTTTCTCCATTAATCTATTTCAGAGCAGTTCCTTGAGTAATAGGCTACTGTCTGATATCAAACATACTATAGGAGGTCACTGTAGTGCCTCTAACTCAAAACAGATGTTAGTCACTGCTATTAACAACTAAACTTTACCATGTTGTTACACATGTATTCATTTTTATTAATTGCTGATATGTAAAAGCCCTATCTCGCCATTTTTCTGTCCTGCTACACAGTGCTTAGTTATAACATCTGAATTGGGGAGCTGTCACAACCTGATCTTAGTCGATGATGTAGTCAATGAAGATGTATTTGCAGTTACTGGAGGGACGGAGACAGATGCAAGGAGGAGAGTTCAAAATGTTTAATGAACTAAAAATCATAGTTCTCCAAACATAAACCATTACTGCATTTAATCAGTCCAAAATAAATTATAATTGTTCATTTCTGCCACCACATGGCTACTGTCCTTGCTATGTTGTGACAGGAGCGTCCTTATATATGAATTATCCTTATATATACACTACCGGTCTAAAGTGTTAGAACACAAATATTTTCATGTTTTTGATAGAAATTCAACAAGATGGCATTAAATATTTACATACAACAGCAAAGCCACATTTTCAGGAGACATTTAATTCAGTGTTCTAAGAACCCTTTAGGTCATCCATGTTTTGAATATAATTTCAGATTAATATAATATAACCTTGATGAAAAAATGTATAAATTTATATCCAAATATATGTAAATTCCTAACACACCCAAATTAATACTTAATTGAATTGAGGTCCGGTAGTCTTGACATGATTGAAACTGAATGACAGAATTACAAAACAGCGCCATCTCTTGGAAAGTGTGTGACACTCTCAATAAGCTCTTAATAGGATGCTACGGATGGCGCGCAGTGCTAATAAACCCAATCGTTTTTACACGGCAACCTGTATCACAGGGTGAATAAGACGAAGGTTTAAAAAAAATATTATACATTTTTTGTCTAGAGTATTATCTCTAATGTGCAATGTAAATACAAATCCGTTCGTTTAGTTTTGTATGGCCATAATAGCTATTTATTTACTTAATAAATAAATTAATAAATCCTAATTTTAGAACAAGACCCCGGGCAAAGTCATGTAGAAATTAAAGCTACATGTTTTAAAACAATGAAATATGTCATTAAAACACATAATTTGGTATTAACAAAAGCATAGTCTATTATAAATTATAATTGCAAACATAGCAAAGCCTTTAAACAAAAAAATGATGCATTCTGCATGTTTGATTAACTTACTTGATGATTATAGATTTCCTGGCATTTTTTTACTAATTACGGTAATAAGGGGCAAAAGGTTCATCATGAATCTACAGTACATAATAAACAAGTGAAACACTTACAGAGGTGGTTACAGATGGCAGGTACACCAGCCGGTCCTCGTTAACCGCGGTGTCGTTACAGGATGAGAGCGCATCTATGATGCGCGTGCAATTCACGTCCTGAAACGGACTCGAGATGCCCTTCCGAAACGTGCGCATGGAGCCGCTCATCGCTGCTCCTGAACCGTTCATGTCAAGGTCAGGAGATAAGTTATCCTTTTGGATCCACAGTGGTACAGCAATCTGCTTTGAGAAGTTCGAATGAGAATAGTAAAATGACTACAGTCTAGCCTTCATTCTTGATATTGGTAGTCGGTGACACGGGGGAAATACGGCTTGACCACCACAGGTTAGGACCAACCTCCATACGCTCCTAGGAATAATATGTTCGTAATTGACATATTTATATAACGTAAATTAGAGAGGCGGACACGCTCTTTCCTTCCCCCCCCGAGATCCCACTCCCCACCTCTGGATTTCGACTACTGTACTTAACGGCACATAATGTGACACTTTATATAAAAGATCATGTATTTGCAGTTGATTAATATATGTATTGAACATTTTGAAAACTAATAGCACAGTAATTATTTCCTTTAAGCCCATCTGTGTGAAACTGTTTATGAATAAAACGTAAAAATGGAGTAGCCTACTTGAATGCACTGCTATGCAATACAAACAAGTCTGACTGTGACAAAACATGATGGCCGATTTATGGGGAGAAAGACCCATAGCCTATAAGACTGAAACCTTTTCATTCTTTTGGAATGTGATATTTACATCTTGTTTTAATGATGTTCCTTGGGTATTCACATGTCATCCGAATGTTTGAGGTGTCCTTTAAAAAAAGTAAAGTTATTACATTCTGATAATTTAACATATTATGGTTCCAAACCAGGGGCAGTAGGACCCCTGTAAGTACTACACAGGGCAATTGAGAAGACTTGTGAGACGGAAAGCTTAATGGTAAATTGCTATTGAGGTGGTACTTCAGGGGTGTTCTAGGTACAGTAATGGAGAAAGTTTATAAACCACTGGTTTAGCAGATTCAACACTGATTAAGTGTAGTATAGTGCTTCTCCCTATCTGAGGAGAGTTTTCTCACCTGGCCTAATCCTACCTGACCAATCCCTGAGGCACTTACATATCCTGTCAGCAACAGTACGGTAACCTTACAGACTGCAAAATCTAGCTACCTTGTTAATACACTGTGTCCTCACACCTGTAGAATCTTTTTAATTGTCCCTCAAATATGATAGAGTTACAGTGCCTAAAGAAATCATCAAACCCCTGTCAAATCCTTACATTTTGTCACATTACACCCTAGAAATTAAAATAAACGTAAATCTAACTTTTGCCATTATTTTTGGCTTTAACTATCCCTCTGAAAACTGTTCAGAGCATTATTAAGAAGTGGAAAGTGTATGGCCCTCCAAACTGGATGACTGAGCCAGGAGAACATTGATCAGGGAAGCTACCAATAGGCCAATGGCAGGTTTGAAGGACTTACAAGCTGATATTGGTCGGTCTGTGCATGTGACAACAATCTCAATAGCTATACAAAAATCTGGCTTGCCTGGCAGGGTCGAAAGAATGAAGCCTCTTCTGAAAAACGGCCACACGGTGTCTCATATGGAAGATTCTTTTGCCATGTGGCAAAAGGTTTTAGGGTCAGATGAGACCAAGATTGATCTTTTTGAACTGGAATGCAAGCGTTGCATGAAAATCTGTGGATGGACTTGAAAACAGCAGTCAATTGCCACTCACCTCAAAATTTGACTGAGCTTGAACAATTCTGTAAGGAAGAATGGGAAACAATTCCACAATCTAGGTGTGAAAAGCTAATAGAGACATCCAAACAGACTAATGCCTGCAATTTTAAGCAAAAAATTTGCTCTACAAAGTGTATAATCATGGAACTTTTCAAACTCTGTTCAATAAATTCACACAGAAGGGTAACAGTTCCGGAGATTGGTTTCTCTATTCTGTTTCAATATTGTGTATTCCACATGTAGAATCGGATGTGCAAAATTATTCGCATTTTTCAGCAATATTTCACATTTTTTCAGGGGTGCCTAACATTTTGCATACAACTGTAAGTGTAGAAACAGTGATTTATGTTGAATGGTTCTTTCATAAATATTTTTTCCCCAGCACTGAAATCAGGTTAGATCTGATATCTCAGAGACCAATTGGTCGATTGATAAGAAAACAGCTGAATAATCTAGATTGCTATAGATATCTAACATTTTTAACAAGTAACAATCATTAGCCAGATTGTGGCAAAATACACAGATCAGCCATAACATTATGACCTGCGTAATATTTTGTAGGTCCATGTCAATGTCACTCAAATCCTAAAACTTGCCCATTTTTCCTGCTTCTAACACATCAACTTTGAGGACAAAATGAAGAAGCAGGAAAAATGGGCAAGCATAAGGATTTGAGCGGCTTTGACAAGGGCTGAATTATGATGGCTAGACAACTGGGTCAGACTGCAGTCTCAAACTGCAACTCTTGTTGTGTGTTCCCGGTCTGCAGTGGTCAATCCCTATCAAAAGGGGGCAAAATAGTGCATTCCCCCCAGATAGAATCTGTGCCCCCCTAATTCTGTTTCCTGATATGCATTGCAAATTATATATTAATTAGTTATGCCCCCGGTCATTTCATCCTGGAGCCAGGCTTGGTGGTCCAATCCAACAGATGAGCTACTGTAGCTCAAATATCTAAAAAAGTTCATGCTGGTTCTGATAGAAAGGTGTCAAAACACACACAGTGCATCACCATTTGTTATGTATGGGGCTGCTGTTATAGCAGCAAAAGGGACCTACACAATATTATAAAATACACATTTTGCAAGTTGTAATCTTAACCCATTTGACAAATACCACGAAATCACACTGAGTTCACAAGTTTTGGGAAGTTCCTATAGTAAAAAATGAGCAGTTATTGAAAGTTCATCAGTGATCTATGAAGTGAATAGAAAGAGTAAAAAAGCATTTAAAATGGTAACTAGTTGGTTATGAACCCATATTATCTGGTCCTTTAGGTTTTAACTAAGAACTTCCTTAAAACAGGTGAACAAATCTGAGTATTTTCAATTTGGACTCTTTACTACACTGTTACAGAATGAACATGTTGCAAACACAAAGACTCCACTTGTAGCAAGCCACAGTATCATCCAGCTTACAAACACTTTTAAAAACTATAGTTCTTGATATAAAACAATGTATGTTGAATAATAATTCTCTACACTATGCAGTGCTTTGTAACACAAAAAGTAATAGCCTAAAATGCATAAATTATATAGTAATGAAGGACCGGCACATCCCCATTGACAAACACTGTGTAGCACAACCAGTCATGTCCTCATTGATATTGATGACAATTCCTGTTTAAATGGCAAAATGTGCACTGCATATAGAAAATCGCTGTGCATTCTAAATAGCTTTTCCATTTTTTTAAGTATCATGAAATAATGTGCTACAGCTTTTAGAAATCTGGTTAACATTTAAAGATGCTTTCTGTGATATTAGGCAATATTTACATAGGCGCTGTTGGGTCTCCACTTGGAACCTTGTTTTTTTCTCTGAGGTGTCTGGGTTAATATTTTCTCTCTGGTTCTACTGTGTCTAGCGGTTGTGCCTGCCCTGCAACCGCATTATACATCACTGTACAGCTCTGGTTTGATTGAGAGATCTGGAAAGTGTACCTCCTACACTTTAGCGAATGGTAACACATTGTGACACATTTTACAAGTCCTTTTTACAGTGTAATTACATTCATAAATACATTGTAACAAGTATTGTAACAAAGTGTAACAACCCATTGTTACAGTGTAAATACATAACGTAACTGGATGTAATTGTGGTATGTACCAACACAGCATGCACATTAAAATGAAAGGAATAAATAATTCATGGTAGCAAGCGGTCTTTGTTACACATTTGTAACAAGCTCAAAAAAGCAATCATTGTTACACATGTGTAGGTACATACCACAATTACTTCCAGTTACATTATGTATTAACACTGTAACAATGGGTTTAGAAGGTATAGAAAACTAGCATCCTGATTGCTTGGATGGAAAATCCAGGCTGTCAGTGGTTAATGTTTCAAGGTTCCATTGGTTACAAATGACAAATTATAATAATGTCTGAGTGGAGAGAAAGTATGCATGTCCCTGGATAGGATGCACGATTGTGAGCTTGGTGAATACTTCATTAATAAAATATTGAGTTAACTTATTCAGCAACCTTGAGCACAATAACAAAGTGACTCGAGATGAACAAACTAAATTAATAAAAAAACACTTTCAACATTACAACTTTGACAAATCACAATCTCAGAAATCAATAGCAAAAACGGTTTGGACATATCTACAGTAACATCGTGTTCTGAAACTGCCTTACCAGCAGTGGGACTCAACATGCAGTGTTAAAAGGTATTCCAAAAATGGAGCTTCTTCATTAGACTAGTAGAAACTTATTAAGACAGCTCTGTGGGAATGGTTAGTGCATCATATTCTCATATTTCTTTAGCAGTGAAGTGAGGTTGGAAGCTTGGAGCTTGAAGTGTGTAAACAAGGAAATAATGATTTGAACTACAGCATTTCCAGATGCAGTCTGGAATTTCAAAAACGTATTGTTTAAACCTCTCATATAAGCATGAGTGTGTAATCTGTTCATAATCTATAGTAGAATTACTATCATTATTCAGCTATTCATTACATTAACATTTTTGACATTTAGACTTAAATGACTTAAGTCTAAATGCCTACATTTAGACTTGAATCTAAATGCACTTAGAGTAGCGTGCCTTGCTCAAGGGACAACAACATTTGGCCCACTCGAGAATTGAACTCAAAACCTTCCGATCATTAATCTGACCACTTAGCCACTTGACGTAAATGAAATTCTGAGTTTTAAAGTGAGTGGTTTTGATGTAATTTTCTAATGTTTTTTGTATCATCAGTGCCATTTTACAATCAGTGGGCATAAAATTGCAGACTGCAATTTAAGTGAAGACCAGCAAACACAATACAGCATGCTGTGATGAATATTAACCTGCCATTGGTGATAATGCAAAGCGTACTGCAGTAGCTTAGTTCCAGAAGGTTTAAAGTGGTTTCCGCAGCTTTTTGATAAATTCAATTATCATAGCCAGACAGGCAGAAAAGTTGATTGTACCATTTGTTTCCTGCTGTTTAGCGAGCTACAAACCCACTTGCACACAAGCAAACATGCACAGCAAAAGAAAACACCAGGCATACTACATCAGTGAGCAGTTACCTCTGGGTGTCAAGGCAGATGATTCTGTTATATCGTAGACTAGAGTTGAGAAAATGAAGAGCAGAGAACAAGGATAAATGGGAACAAAAACTGGTCAGCAAGAAGTGAGTAGGAAGACATTTGTGGGGGAAAAAGGGTACTGTGTGGCTGTATGTTCACCTCAGCCAGGGAACCTTTTGGATCAGTAGAGATATACACCAAAAGGTCTGAGGTACTGGCTTAGCCAGCCTCCCTGGGGGTGTCTGTATGAGCTGCCAGTCATGCTGAAGTCCTGATTCTACTGGGTCAGAAGGGGACCCATTAAGATGGAAGGTGAATACCCACCAAATTCACAGACATGTACTTTACTTTGGCCAATGAAAATCAAGAAATTGTATAAAAAATACCTTGGAATCTGGTTGAACTACAACATAATGCATTGTATTGAAAAACAGTTTATATTTTCCCCATTTGATGATATCAGAGGGGAGACAATGGAATGGTCTGTGTCTGTTTGTGCATTCGTTCATATCGACGTCACAGCTGTGTTCTCTGGTTCTATAATGCAATTTTAGTCCCAGCGTCAGTGAACGAAGTCACCTGTTGACATCTGGAATTTTAATAATTGCATTGATAAGCACAAACAGACACCTAGAAAGTCAATAAATACATCATTTATTTATTTTGATTTTTATCTTTATTGAACCAGGTAGGCCTATTGAGAAACGATTTTCATTTGTAACGGTGACCTGGCCAAGATAAAGTGCAATAGTGCAAGACTACATAATGTTACACATGTATACAAAAATACAAAAGTACAAAATGCAGAATGCAGGATACTCAGTGTAATGTTTCTCAGTTCCTCTTCCCAGAGAACTACATCTTCCCTGTCCTAGTTTGCTCAGAACTACAATTCCCATTCCCCAGTTCATCTTCCCTGTGAACTACAGCTTCCCTGGTCTTGCCGCCTCAGAACTACATTTCCCATCACCTGGACTCAATCAACCAAATTCCGTTCACCTGCTCTCACCCAGTCCTATATATGATACACACACACACCATTGCCTCTTCGCGAGGTATTGTGAGTATTGCTTTTCTCCTTTCTGAGCATTCCATTTCTCCTTTCTGAGCATTCCATTTATATATTGTTATTCTGGTTTGACCCATGCTTTGTTTGGTTTATGATTCTGCCTTGGATTATCCCTTGTACCTTAGTTTAAAACTGATATTGATATGCTGGCCTGACCCCTGCTTTGTTTTATAATTCTTCTGTCATGGAGTATCCTCTGTGCCTCTGTTTTTGGACCTATATATCCTGTTTATAATAAACAGTGTTTTTCTCAATACCTTGGAGTATTCATTACACTCAGAGTACAAGGTAGGACGTATATGTACAGTTTGTGGAAATTAGGTCTAAATTAGAGAGGTAGATCAGTCTGTATGCAAGCAGTGGTAAAGGTAACACTTGTGTGTAACCTTGCAAAGTATGGTGTGCAAATAAGATACACTTCACAAAACAATGTTACTCCAAGTCAATCACACTTCTGTGAAATCACACTGTCCACACATGCTGTTGTGCAAATGGAACAGACTACAGGTGGAAATTATAGGCAATTAGCAAGACACCCCCAATAAAGGAGTGGTTCTGCAGGTGATGACCACAGACCACTTCTCAGTTCCTATGCTTCCTGGCTGATGTTTTGGTCACTTTTGAATGCTGGCGGTGCTTTTACTCTAGTGGTAGCATGAGACGGAGTCTACAACCCACAGATGTGGCTCAGGTAGTGCAGCTCATACAGGATGGCACATCAATGCGAGCTGTGGCAAGAAGGTATGCTGTGTCTGTCAGCGTAGTGTCCAGAGCATGGAGGCGCTACCAGGAGACAGGCCAGTACAACAGGAGACGGGGAGGAGGCCGTAGGAGGGCAACAACCCAGCGGCAGGACCGCTACCTCCACCTTTGTGCATAGAAGGAGCAGGAGGAGCACTGCCAGAGCCCTGCAAAATGACCTCCAGCAGGACACAAATGTGCATGTGTCCACTCAAACGGTCAGAAACAGACTCAATGAGGGTGGTATGAGGGTCCAACGTCCACAGGTGGGGGTTGTGCTTACAGCCAAACACCGTGCAGGATATTTGGCCATGGAACACCAAGATTGGCAAATTCGCCACTGGCGCCCTGTTCTCTTCACAGATGAAAGCAGGTTCACACTGAACAAGTGACAGAGTCTGGAGATGCCGCAGAGAAAATTCTGCTGCCTGCAACATCCTCCAGCATGACCGGTTTGGCGGTGGGTCAGTAATGGTGTGGGGTGGCATTTCTTTGGAGGGGCGCACAGCCCTCCATGTGCTTGCCAGAGGTAGCCTGACTGCCATTAGGTAACGAGATGAGATCCTCAGACCCCTTGTGAGACCATATGCTGGTGCGGTGGGTTCCTCCTAATGTAAAACAATGCTAGGCCTCATGTGGCTGGAGTGTGTCAGCAGTTCCTGCAAAAGGAAGGCATTGATGCTATGGACTGGCCCGCCCGTTCCCCAGACCTGAATCCGATTGAGCACATCTGGGACATCAGGTCTCGCTCCATCCACAAACGTCACGTTGCACCACAGACTGTCCAGGAGTTGGTGGATGCTTTAGTCCAGATCTGTGAGGACATCCCTCAGGAGACCATCCGCCACCTCATCAGGAGCATGCCCAGGCGCAACCGTAAATCTAAGAATTTCTCCCAAATTACGTTCTCAGGAAACTATTTTGAAAACCTAAATTATGTTCTATGCCAACCTATTTAGGGTGTTTTTACGTTTGAACTGCACGTTTGGTTATTAGGCTATATTTGTACTTGAATTACGTTGCTCCGGTACATTTCGTTTAGCGAATTTATGCGAGAACATTCCATACATTCCATAGCGTTCAAAATTATATTGCAACATTCACAGTTAAGGTTAGGTAGGAGGATACTAACGGTTAAGGTTAGGCATGAGATTACTAACGGTTAAGGTTAGATATGACGTTACTGAGGTTAAGGTTAGAATTAAGGTTAGGGTTAACATTACAAAAACCAACAATCGCGTGTTTGTAGAACAAAACACAAAAAGTTCCGGGCTGGATTTGAACTTGCGAACAGGATTTGAACTCGCGAACACTGGCATGCAAGTCGCGGATTTATACGCCCGTCCACCATCCCCGACCTCCGCCCTAGCAAAAACTATGCTATTTACATGCTACGTCAGGATCTTCTAATGTTCATATTGAACGTTATTCTAGTGTTCAATTTAGTTCCCTACAAACGTAATTGACCCTCTCATACGTTCATATTTGACATATTTCGGTTTTACAAAATAGTTCCCTCAGAACGTATTTAATGTGATTTAGGGCTGCCCAGGCGTTGCAGGGAGGTCATACGTGCACGTGGAGGCCACACACACTACTGAGCCTCATATTGACTTGTTTTAAGGACATCCTGTAGTGTGGTTTTCCACATTTTTATTTTGAGTGTGACTCCATATCCATACCTCCATGGGTTGATCAATTTGATTTCCATTGATAATTTATGTGTGATTTTGTTGTCAGCACATTCCACTATGTAAAGACATAAGTATTTCATACGATTAGTTCATTCATTCAGATCTAGGATGTGTTATCTTAGTGTTCCCTTTTTTTAGCGGTGTATTAAAGCCTGCCTCCCTGCACTCTGTCCCTAGATCAAATGCATTGTCAACCTCTCCCTCACCCATGGCACTGTCCCCTCTATCTACAAAACTGCTGCTGTCACTCCCATTTTAAAGAAGCCTGGACTGGAAATCACCATCCTTAATAACTTCCGCCCCATATCCAACCTCCCCTTCCTTACTAAAACGCTGGAAAGCTGCCTCTCAATTTCAAAACCACAGCCTCAACAAATAACCTGTTTGAACCTCTTCAGTCTGGATTCCACTTACTTCACAGTTTTCTCCTGGATCAGAGTGCTACCTTCAACACAGTGAGCCATCAGATCCTCCTCACCAGGTTCAGGGGTTTGGGTGTTGAAGGAAACACACTTTCCTGGCTGCAAGCTTATCTCACCAACTGCACCCACTACATCTCCCTCAATTACCACAATTCCGAAATAACTGCAGTCACCCAGGGTGTCCCCCAGGGCTCTGTTCTGGGTCCCCTACGCTTCATCATCTACATCCTCCCCCTTGGTCAGATCCTTCGCCATTTCAACCTAGACTTTCACTGCTATGCTGATGACACTCAGATTTACCTCAGCACCAAATCTCTCACCAACCCACTTCTGGCCTATATTGAAACCTGTATCTCTGAAATAAAATCATGGATGCACCACAACATCCTTAGGCTCAACAGTGAAAAAAGGACTCCATAAATAATCTCATGTGTACTCAATCCACCAACGTCCTGATCAATCAACCCACACGATCAACCCACACGCTCACTCCAATCGGGTACAGCAGGCCATCTCATCATCTCCAGGTCCAAGCTACAGAGCTTTGGTGACAGGGCTTTCTCCAGGGTTGCTCCCAGGCTCTGAAACTCCCCTCCTCACCCCATCCTTGACTCAGACTCTGTTAGCATCTTCTGCCACCACCTAAAGCCTTTTCTGTTTAAACAAGCCTCCCTATAGCCCCTATGCTGTTGTCTTTTAGTTTTTCTTTGTTTTTGTTCTTCTAGTTTTTGTAAAGCAAGAAGTAGAAGGTGAAAATTACTAAATAAAATTTCTGCAATGCGGTAGGAGTGTTTTATTGACCCCCCCCAACATTGTCACACTGGTTCTCAAGGCCTGGAGACATGCCACTAATGATATTACAAAGTTACAGTATTCTTCATGGTTTACATGCATTCTACAATAATAAACTAAATATTTGACATGCATTTTTTGTCTCTATATGACATCACGCATGAAAATCATTGTCTCAAAAGATTGGGTTTTAATTATTCATGTTGTAGCCAAGAGCATTCTGATTCAAAAACCATGAAAAATTATTGCCAAAATATCTTTGAATTAAAAATGTTTTTTTCCCTGTCATTTCATTGTCAACAGTGCGTATGACAATTCACTATATACGTACATCAATTGGCAGACGCTAGGACATGGAGGAGGCTGCTGCTGCTCTAACGTTAATACAACATGTTGTTACGCATAGTGACAGCCTTTCTATGGGTGTTTACTGCACTCAAATGGCCTCCACAGTCACCAGATCTCAATCCAATCAAAAACCTTTGGGATATGGTGGAATGTGAGATTCACATCATGAATGTGCAGTTGACAAATCTGCAGCAACTGTGTGATGCAATAATGTCAATATGGACCTCAATCTCTGAGGAATGTTTCCAGCACCTTGATTATATGCCACAAAAAAATTAAGGCAGTTCTAAAGGCAAAAGCAGGTCCAACCCAGTACTAGCAAAGTGTACCTAGAATAATATCCATCTGGAATGTTCTTGGGAAATATGTTACCTTGTGTGCAAATCGAGGTAGTCTTATTACTGTGAGTAGGAAATGTGTCTGTGTGCCACAGATCAGCCTGACAGAAGAGCAATGCTTTTTTATGGTCCTTTGTCTAACTGGATTAGTGAATTATTGGCACCTCTATGCCAGCGTAACTGACTTCCAGTCTCCATCCCTAGCAACATTGCTCTGGGCGCAACCTGATCAACCCATACATAACATCAGCCACCATCCCACGCACCTGTTGGCCATTCCCTACACTTCAGTATGCAGTAGTGAAACAGATGATTTCATGACCAGCTGTGCCAACACTCCACACAAGACGTTTCTCTCAGATGTAAAACCTGAGATAGGAAAACTTTTGGAAACAGGAGCATTCTGACGTTTACGGTTGTTTCCTTACTGATTTCTTTAGGTCCCTATTTATTGTTCAATTCCCCATTGCAATTTATTGCTGTCTCATTCATATCTATGTGTGGAATGTATAACCCTCTGGGATGTTGTTTCATTCCTATGATTGGAAAAGTTGTCCGTGAGTGAAAGAGGAGCCTTGCTGGAGAGTTGCTTGTTTTTTCAAGTATTTATTGTGACTTGACGAAGAGAGCAGGGGTGTTTGGAAAGAACGCAAACAGATTTGGGATCAGCTGGCTGACAGATAATCATATAGGATATAATAGAATATTGTAGAGTACAGTTCTGAGCATACATAAAGTGCTTCACTTATACCCTAAAAAAGCACATGCCTGCCTGTTATTCTACTGGTGGCCACATTCATTAAAGGGCGACTTCAAATAATGACGATCTTCATAGAACTATATATATTAGTATGAGAAGGACAGTTGATTGATATTCATACGTGTACCCTAGACTAGATTTGTTTAACTTGAAAACCATTATAATTGATCTTTGTTTTTGTAGCCGATGTAAGATACAGTTGTAATCATAATTACGGTATCCAACCCCGATTACAAATCAGGTTTATTTTAAAGATGTACAGATTGACAGCTGACTGCAATGAACAAATCAAACAAAAGCAATTGAAATAGTTCAACACAATGATTGGTTTCTAGTGGTTTCCCCAAATTGAACTGCAAATGCAACTGATATATCATTACTATCATTATATATTATACATCATTATAATGACTTCTCCAGTCTCAAAGTTACTCAACCACGTCATGGCAAGCATCTTTAGTACTTAGTAGAGCACCCGTTTGCTGTTATGACCTGCTGTTCTAAAGCAAATATTTGTATTGTTTCTCAGCACACAATTTGCATGTGCAACACCCTAAAATTTAGCAAGCAGCTTCCTGTAGCAGTTTCTTTTTCAAAATTGTATTATTTAAAATTATAAATAGGTATATTTTTTTAGCAATGTTTGCTTACAAATACCATGGATAGCTAAAAAAGATTGTGCATTCTTACAAGGTCTAGGTAAAATTTGTAGCATATTATAACATAAACAGCAGCAGTGTTTAATTTGCTATACTGTTTGTGTGCTGACACATCACTGCATGTATGAAGCAGTGGCTTGACATGACTAAAATAAAATACAACTCAAAATCGGCTGGTTTAACCAATGTAGGGTGGCACCTTAAAGTCTGAGGGCACAGCCACTTTATTATCCATGCTTCTTCACAACACCCCAAAGCAGCCTTTCCAGACTTCAGAACAGGTTACCCTGACACCGAAATGGACAAAATAAAATGACCAGAGACACACAGAGTGTAAATAGGCTGAAAATAACAAACGATTTGGGAAAGACCATTTGAAATTCTAAACACAAACTTCAGGAGAGGTAGTAAATTGATAGTGATAAACCTTTTTTTAAATGTCCACATTGTACACATTCCCAAAGACATACATACAAGACCCCTATAGGCATGTAAAAGGGGTGGACCACACCCTCAAGCAAGTAAACTACTAGTAGGCCAGGATGCATAACGCCGGATTGGAAGGGGTAACAGAACAGGCCTGACATGAACTGGCACTGGTAAAATGTGTAAATCTATGCCAATTTAATAAATATATTGTTTATTTCCAAAATTTCTGTTCAATATATAGTAAAACATAAAATGGGCCATATGTTACTTAAAACCTTTTGAATATGAAATGTATAGTTTCAGAGAAGATTTTCTCATTTTTTTATTTCACATTCCATTGAAGTCTCTTCTAAATGTTTGGAATAAATTGATGTCATCTCTTATTATGAAATGGTTCTGCTTTAATAATGTACAGTCAATGTTTGATAGATTTCTTTCCATTTTAAATAGCATTTTACACTAAAATGCATCTGTTGCTTTTTTCAGAACTGGATTTACACTAGATTTAAATATATATTTATCGCAATTAATTTAGATGGCCCCATTTCTTAGTTTTAATAAACCTGAGGGCAAATTGAGACAGCAGACACTGAGGATCTCTTGGTTAAGATTACAGCATCTCCTAGTGGACATAAAGGACCACTTCAACTTGTATAGAAGAACCTGTATGAACATACAGACATGCATGCATACAAGAATGCAAATAGACACACACACTGGAAAATCCAGTCTCCCATTTCAGTCAATTGTTCAATTATTGTTTATTAATTGCTCACTAATTTTAAACACAGGGACACAGGTGACACTTACGGCCACTGTCAGACATCGTGACATGAGTGGGAGAAGTGTTTAGCATGCAAAGTCAATGCTATGTCTTCATGTTTACTGTCAGACAAACTGATTCCGATACTAAAGCCTTGGTGGAGATGCTCCTAACAGGAATAACGGGATCCTCGGCAGCATTGACTCACATGCATGTGGTAAATTAACATGCCATTTTTTGTTATACCTAAGGATATTATCCTATGAAAAATTATGAATAAAAACAGCAAAAGCTGGTGTTAATGGATTGCTAAAACATCCAAATCAATATCACGTGTGAGCATTTTGAGGTTTGATGCAAAATATTGGAATCTGTATTTAACAAACAGTTTATTATAGTTCAGTAAAGAATGAAGTCTTTGATACATCTCATCATCTATTGCGGCCACTTTATCTTTATTTTATTGTATTTCGTGAGCTGTCATCCTCGTAATCTTTGTCTTAATTTCTTATTCTCTGATTGATAATTTTCCCCCTTTCTGACACAGCATTCACTGTAAGGGTATAGGAAAAGACGGAGACACACTAAGGTCTGAGAAAAATCATATGGTTTTAAGAATGAAAACACTCACAGAAAACAAAGGTGCTTCAAGGAGCGAAGCACTATATATTAGAAAAACACAAACCTACATGTAACACAAACGTGACATGCAGCATTGCAGCAATGACCAACAGCTTACTCAAACAAGACCAGAAACTACATACATGTGCTTTAATATTATAATATTATAGTATTTAAATATGTACTGTCATATGCCAAAGTTTAGGCAGCCCTGACAATTTCCATGATTTTCATTTATAAATAATTGGGTGTTTGGATCAGCAATGTCATGTTGATCTATCAAATGACTGAAGGACACAGTAATATATCAGTAGTGAAATTAAATTTATTGAATGAACAGAAAATGTGCAATATGCATCAAAACAAAATGAGACAGGTGCATACATTTGGGCACCCCAACAGAAATATCACATCAATATTTAGTTGAGCCTCCTTTAGCAGAACTGAACCGGAACTGGCCACACAGCCCCACAGCATGATGGAACCTCCACCAATTTGTACTGTGGGTAGAAAGTTTTTGTCTTGGAATGCTATTGCCACCATGCGTATCACCCCTTGTTATGACCAAATAACCTCATCTTTGTTTCATCAGTCCACAGCACCTTCTTTCAAAATGAAGCTGGCTTGTCCAAATGTGTGTTTGCATACCTCAAGCGACTCTGTTTGTGGCGTGTGTGCAGAAAAGCCTTCTTCCGCACCATTCTCCCGTACAGCTTCACCTTGTGCAAAGTGCACTGAATTGTTGAACGATGCACAGTGACACCATCTGCAGCAAGATGATGTTGTAGGACTTTGGAGGTGGTCTGTTTTTGACCATTCTCACTATCCTTTGCCTTTGCCTCTCTGATATTTTACTTAGCCTGCCACTTCTGGCCTTAAAAAGAACTGTGCCTGTGGTCTTTCATTTCCTCACTTTGTTCCTCACAGTGGACACTGACAGCTTAAATCTCTGCGATAGCTTTTTGTAGCCTTCCCCTAAACCATAATGTGGAACAATCTTTGTTTTCAGATAATTTTAGAGTTGTTTTGAGGCCCCCATGTTGCCACTCTTCAGAGGAGAGTCAAAGAGAACAACAACTTTTGGCCACCTTAAATTCCTTTTCTCATGATTGGATGCACCTGTCTACGAAGTTCAAGGCTTAATGAGCTCACCAAACCAAGCGTGTGTTCCAATTAATAAGTGCTAGTTAGTTACAGGTATTTAAATCAACAAAATGAAGAGGGTGCCCAAATTTACGCACTTGTCTAATTTCATTTTGATGCATATTGCACATTTTCTGTTTATCAAATTAACCTAATTTCACTACAAAAATATTACTGTGTCCTTCAGTTATTTGACAGATCAAAATGAAATTGCCAATCCAAACACTCAATTATTTATAAATGAAAATCTTGGAAATTGTCAGGGGTGCCTAAACCTTCGCATACGACTATCTTCATTAAATGTAACATCAGCCAAGAGGGCACTTTTTGAGCCTGAGGGGAAGAAGGGAGGGGCTCAAGCCCCCCCCCTGCAGTCAAGTGGTGCACGTGCCTGCCTTAGTGGATATTGTTAGATTCAAAGTATATGTTAGTGCTCTAGTGATCAGTGGAGCAGCACTAACCAACATGGCAGTGTCAAGTTCATCCGCACCCGTTGCTTTCCAAGTATCAATTACCAGCAAAGCATCCAGAACATCAGTTATATCAAAGGGATAAAGAGAAATCATGGTTATCAACATCTAGATTGCACTGCATAGACGCTTTATTAACATATAATAATTTTTACTTACAACCAGTTATAGGGTTGGTTGATTTAAAAAAAAATAAAAAACAGCTGCAATAAAGTGGCAAGTAAATGCATTGACAATTTCTCCCTTTTTAACATTTACCATTATTTAACTAAGTAAGAATTTTCTTTTGTACAGAAACAACCTGGAAGCAATTAGGGTAAAGTGCTGTGCCCAAGAACACAATGACATTTGGCACAGTCTGGAATTGAATTGGCAACCTTTTGACTACAAGTCTGCCTTTCTAACCACTGAGCCATCTATCAACCAATCAATTAATAAAATGTATTTTATAAAGCCCGTTTTACAACAGCAGTTGACTCAAAGTGCTTTGACAGACATCTGGGGCCAAAACCCCCAAGAGCAAGCAACACAAGTGATGCACAGTGGCTAGGAATTGTTTATCAGTGTTCAATTACTGTCCAAAAATGAAGATTGGAATGGGTGGGTTGTGACCATATGTAATAGTTAGAACTCTGCGTTGTGTTTAACGGACCTGCAACATGCCATTGCTAGAAGCCCACACGTCAGTTCGTCATGCCCCCGACTGGGCTCAAACCCGCTGCCATCTGCTCCGCAACACACATTACAGCCCTGCTTGACAATGTACCAACAGAGTGAGCGATACAAAAAGGTACAAATTGTATAGCTCCTCTGTGACATTTCAAGCTAGCTGTGGAGTGAGCTTTACGGTACGATCTTAACTCCTTTACACCCAACCCTTCTAAACTCGCCACACAGCAAGCAACCCCGACCGTCTGGTCATACACCTCACGGTAATGGTTAGAACTCTGTGTTTGTTTTTAATGGACCTGCAATGTGCCATTGCTAGCAGCACGCACATCAGTTCGTCATGCCCCCGACTGGGCTCAAACCCGCGGCCATCTGCTCCGCAACACACGTTACAGCCCTGCTTGACAACTTACCAATCAAGTGAGCTATACAAAAGGTACCAATTTTATAGGTCCTCTGCGACATTTAAATCTAGCTGTGGAGTAAACCTTACTGTACGATCTTAACTCCGTTTGTGTAGCATCAACACAGTTCTGTGGTCTTGGGCAGGGAGAAGGCAACGCTCTCTTGAGATGTACAGCTGGAGTCACCAGGTGGAAACGTGATCACCAACAGCAGTGATATAGGTACCAGCACAGCGGGGTGGGCACAGGACAGGGACAGGAAGTAGTCATCAGGGCACATGGTTCTGAAGCATGTTCCAAGGGTTTGGGTCCTCCTAGGATGAACATGACATCAGTAACATTAGAGTGGGCATACCTTGGGGCTAGTACCTCAGTACAACTCATACAACAAATTAGTACAGTATATAAACTGCCTCTTGTCCCCTGTCACATATCAATGAGACTTAAGTGGGGACTGAGAAAGGACAGGATGACCCTAGTCCCCCATCTGTGCCCCTTAGTGATGGGCCTACTATCCAAATCAATTAATTTGGTAATAAAGTGGAAGAATTGTTCTTTAGGGTTTTAACTTTTTTCCCAAATTTTGCTTGATTTTCATAACAGCCAGTGTGTTTACAAAGTATTCAGATTTTGCCTTTCAAAACAACTGAATGCCACAGTTTTTAATTTATTTGAAAGTCTGCCAGTCATATATTGATGTTGTTTGTCTGGCTTTAGCCCAAGACTCATCCCTTTTATGCAAAGCCTCAGAGAAATGATGAGAGAACACTGAATTAGATTTTTTACCCTAATTCTTATAAAAGTGGCAAGCCTGTCTGCAATGGAATAAAAAACATTCAGTTAGGTCCAATAATTATTGGACACTGACACAAGTTTTGTTATTTTGTCTGTTGACCAAAGTATATTCAAGTTACAGTTAAATAATGAATATGGGCCTAAGGGGCAGTCTCAGCTTTAATTTGAGGGTATTCACATCCACATTGAGGGTTTACAATTTAGAGCTCTTTAATATGTAGCCCCCTCCAAGTAATTGGACAGTTGACTCAGAAGCTGTTTTCTGGACAGGTGTGTGCTGGTCCTTCATTATTTCCTCATCAATTAAGCAGGTTAAAGGTCTGGAGTTGATTGCTGTGAACCCACAACATGCGGTCAAAGGAGCTCTCATTGCAAGTGAAACAAGCATTTTAATGTAGTGGGGCAAAAAAGTATTTAGTCAACCAACAATTGTGCAAGTTCTCCCAAGTAAAAAGATGAGGCCTTTCATCATAGGTACACTTCAACCAGAGCCGGCCCAGCCACTAAGCGACCTTTGCAATTGCAAAGGGCCCCGTGGCCAGCCGAGGGCCCCCGAGAGTCACTGCTAGCTGAAAAAAATCACACATCAAAAGTAACGTAACATAAATAAATAAAAAGATATGGGCCTACAGCGCTCTTGATCAGGCATCATTATAAGGACAGTTGTTATTTATTTATTTATTATGACGATTGGCAATTTTCCCGTGACCGCGAGTCTTGACCCTGAATGACCCTATGATGTCACTCGTTGTCACTTGGTCAGTGTCGGCAGGGCCGGTTCTGGACGTTCTGCCGCCTTAGGCAAGACCAAAAAATGCT
>JACXGM010014343.1:0-10340 GCA_016801145.1 Umbra pygmaea
TACAAACAGTTTCTTCCCACAGGCCATTCGGCTGCTCAACATGGAACACAGACACTGATCGCAAATCGTCTGTTGAGCACTAGCACTCTCTGGTCACTTTATGCTCTCTACATCTGATGTAGCAGAATTCAAATGCACCTTTAAAAGCAATTTTTCCATGCCAATCTATAATATTTACTACTTCTACTGTTGTACATTTCCAGACCACTGCTTAGTACATAGCGTTTAGTATTACTATTACTATTGTCATTATTATTTCAAAATTCTTATATTGTTGTAATTCTTGTTTTTAAGCCCACTGCATAGAATCGCCGTGCCATGTCAAAAAGAATATCTCTGCATAGGATGATGTATGTTATTCGATGCATATGATAAATAAACAACTTTGACTTTGACTCTTCTCACTTACAGCAAAATGCTGCAAAAATAATTGGATGGCACCTCACAGTGCAGCTGGACAATGACCCGAAGCATGTTGCAAAAGCAACCCAATACATTTATAAGGCATTGAAGTGGAACGTTCTGCAATGGCCAAGTCAATCATCTGACCTGAACTCAATTCCTCTATAAATAACTGTAAACTTCACATCTATGCCCCTACGGCTGACCAGGCCCTTTCTGAGCTCCAATCTGCCTTCATACAGAACGCTTTTTTAAAATTTAAACTGGTTCTTATAATGCAGGCAAAACCAAGTGCACAATTAAAAATGTGATGATTTATGTATTTGCACATTGGATGGTGCCCCCATTGACTGTGTTCATACATATAAATATTTGGGCAGCTGGATTGATGCTAGGCTCTCCTTTAAAATGCAAGTTGATGAGTTGGTTAAAAAACTAAGAGTTAAAGTGGGTTTGTTTGACACTAAACAATAGAAAACAAATAGTTGAATCTACTTTTTTACCTGTCATTGATTATGGAGACACCATCTATATGAATATGGAGCTATATTTGTGTCTTTATATCGCAATCAAAACTTTTTGCTTTGCAAACAAAACCATTTTTTCAAAAGCAAAATAAGTCTTAAATATTATATAATTGAAAAAATATTAAGTCATGTTGTGTAAAAGATTTGCTTGCAAGTAGAAAAGATTTGCTTGCAGGTAAAAAAGATTTGCTTGCAAGTGAAAAAGTTTTGCTTGCAAAACATATTTTTTTGATCAACTATTGAACCCATTCCTGTCGGGTTCCCCATTGGTCAAGACAGCAGATCGTCAGAACGTCATTGAACGTGAATCTTTAGATTCAAATGAAGTAAGTAGCGGGTAGAAAATCTAAATGGTGTCATCATTTAGGTTTCCCGCTGAGAACCATGGCCTCAGATTTAGAGGTGCTGATCCTCATTCCAGCTGCTTCACACTCGGCTGCAAACCGATCCAGTGAGTGCTGAAGGTCACAGGCCGATGATGCCATCAGGACCACATCATCTGCAAAAAGCAGCGATGAGATCCCCAGCGCACCAAACTGCAACCCATTCCCACCCCGCCTACGCCTCGATTTCCTATCCGTAAATACTACAAACAGGATTGGTGACAAAATGCAGCCATGGCGGAGGCCAACCCTCACCTGAAACGAGTCCGACTTACTGCAGAGAACCCGGATGCAGCTCTCGCTTTGGTCATACTTGGATTGGATGTCCCTAAGAAGGGACCCCCCACCCCATACTACCGCAGCTCCTCATAGAGTATCTCCCGGGGCACCAGGTCATCCGCCTTCTCCAGATCCACAAAACACATGTAGACCGGATGGGCCCCCCCCCAGGATCCTTACGAGAGTGAAGATCTGATCCATTGTTCCACAACCAGGACAGAATCTGCATTGTTGCTCATCAACCTGGGGTTCGACTATCGGCCAAATCCTCCTTTTCAGCACCCTGGAGTAGACTTTACCAGGGAGGCTGAGAAGTGTGACACCCCTGTAATTGGAACACACCCTTTGGTCCCCCTTTCTGAACAGTGGAAACAACACCCCGGTCTGCCACTCATTTGGCACTGTCCCAGACTTCCACGCAATGTTGAAGAGGCGTGTCTCCAAGATAGCCACTCCACACCCAGAGCTTTCAGCATTTCTGGATAGATCTCATAAATCCCCGGGCTTTGCCACTGTGGAGTTGTTTGACTACCTCAGTGACTTCCACCAGGGAAATCGACAACAATCCCCCATCCACTGGGATGGACGGGTAAGTGAAGTAAAATGTTTTTAGACAATAGTGTATTGTGACTGAAAACATAACGAGGACAGTATTGATAATGTAGCATCCAATTTCCCAAGTTTAACTACGGTAAGCACATTGTTTAGCCTAATTAGGGGAATATACTTTTCCATTGGTCATGCATATATATCTGGATACCACTTTACATACACAAATCATAAAGTGACATTTCAATTATTAGATATCATAACGGTTTCACCAGTGATCAAATAAAATGACACCAGCATTTCCAAAACTTGTCACAGTACAACATTATACTGTATTCCTGTCAATTCTGATTGTCTGGTCTAGGGATGTTTTTCGATTCTGTATTTGTGCATTCTGCTAAAGTAGTTTTGCACATGTTCAGATGAAGTCACAATAATGACATAAGATTCTTTTGCCAGAAGATTTTGAATTCAACCAATTATAACGTATGTCTCTAATTGACTACAGCCAATAAAATATGTTATAACATATAGAATTGTTTATTTAACATGAACTATTTTAAGGTTCTTTAATTTTTTTGTTTTGTTTGACAGGCATTATTATCAGAAGTGGAATCATCTGAAAGGGCTCTTATTAATGTGTTAGCCAGGGGCCTGGCTCCATCTTAAGCTAGTAGCATTGGTACATTTGTAAAATGAGTTGAGCAAGTGCCATTACTCATAGTGCCATTCATTTTATTACAGAAGACAGGTTCCGTACAAACCATTGCATCCTTTATCAGAAAGAAAAATGGCTGCCTTTAAAATTTCACTAAGAAAAGCATTTTGCACTTTTTTATTAACAAACTTCCAAACTTCCACTTAACTATTAAATGGACAGGCTACCAGACCAAAGCTCAGGGATGGCTATCGCTGGAGATCCCTAAGACCTGCTTTTAGTTCCTTTGCCTCTTACATGGAATGAGCTACAATGTACTTTTAAGTTTGAGGAACTGGCGCCATTATTTTTGTTTACTTGGAGAAAATGTTATTGCTGACTGTATTTGTTTTGTGATTGTGTTGCTTTTAATTGCTTTGCTTGTTTCCTGTACATTGTATTTTATGTGACCTACACAGGTAATTTCTGCAAATGAGAACTTACCTGTTTAAATAAATAAATAAATAAATATAATTGAACATGCATTAACCTAACTACAGGCAAAACATCCTAAGCAAAATCAGGAACTGAAGACAGTTGCAGTAAAGGCCTGGTAGAGCATCACCAGGGAAGAAACCCAGCATCTGGCGATGTCTTTGGGTTTCAAATTTCAGGAAGTCATTGACTGCTAAGAATGTGCATAATAACAGATGCAACCATCACAGAAATAAAGACCAAGCTTTCAAGACAGTAATAACCACATACAGTGCATCTGGAAAGTATTCACAGCACTTCACACTATATTTTTTTATGTTACACCCTTATTCCGAAATGGATAAAATTAATTATTTCCTTCAAAATTAAAAACAATAACCCATAATGACAATGTGATAGAACTGTGTTTGAAATCATAGCAAATTCACAAGAAATTTAAAATGAAAAAAAGCACATTTGCCAAACACTGAAAATTGAGATCAGGTGCATCGTGTTTCCACTGATCATCATTGAGATGTTTCCACAACCTGATTGGAGTCCACCTGTGGTAAATTCAGTTGATTGGACATGATTTGGAAAAGCACACACCTGTCACTATAAGGTCCCACAGTTAGTGCATGTCAGAGAACAAATCAAGCCATGAAGTCCAAGGAATTGTCTGTAGACCTCCGAGCCAGAATTGTATCGAGGCACAGAGAGAACCTTCCAGAAAAACAACCATCTCTGCAGCACTCCACCAATCAGACCTGTATGGTAGAGTGGCCAGATGGAAGCCACTCCTCAGTATCCTCAGTAAAGGCACATGAGAGCCTGCTTTGAGTTTGCCAAAAGGCACCTGAAGGACTCTCAGACTATAAGAAACAAAATTCTCTGGTCTGAGGAAAACAAAGATTGAACTCTATGGCCTGAATGGCAAGTGTCATGTCGGGAGGAAACCAGGCACCGCTCATCACCTGGTTCATACCATCCCTACAGTGAAGCATGGTGGAGGCAGCATCATGCTGTGGGCATGTTTTTCAGTGGCAAGAACTAGGAGACTAGTCAGGAAGAGGGAAAAATTAATGCAGCAATGTAGAGACATCCTTGCTGAATACCTACTCCAGAGCTCTCTGGACCTCAGATCGGGGCAAAGGTTCATCTTCCAACAGGACAACAACCCTAAGCACACAGCCAAGATAACAAAGGAGTGGCTACAGGACATCTCTGTAAATGTCCTTGTGTGGCCTAGCCAGAGCCCAGACCTGAACCTGATTGAACATCTCTGGAGAGATCTGAAAAGGGCTGTGCACTGATGCTCCCCATCCAACCTGATGGAGCTTGAGAGGTCCTGCAAAGAGAAATAGGAGAAACTGTCCAAAGATTGTTGTGACAAGCTTGTAGCATCATAATCAAAAAGACTTGAGGCTGTAATTGCTGCCAATGCACTCTCAGGTAGATCTCAGGCAGCGCGAGTGTTACCTCAATAGGTTATATGCCTCTGTCCCTACTAATGCTAGATGGAACTTCATAAAAATTATTTGTGCAAAAATTATGTTCTTTCACTAAGAACTGTTCTACTCGTATACCCTGGGCAGAGCTGGTTGTGCCGCCCCATGCTTGGGTTTCTGACATTTTCAGAAATTCCGTGATCTGGGTACTCAAGACTTTCCCCAACCCTACAGCACAAATTGTCATAGCACTGCCTGGAATTTGGGATAGATAATTCAAATGATCTACCCTACCACGTCGCTCTCCAGTGACTGCTTGTGCTCAGATCGGGCGCCTGTAAATTCAATCATGGAAGTATAGTTGGTGAGCGTAATCATCCTGTACATGATCTGACTACAGGCTTCTGTGTTGGATGAGCAGTGTGAAAAGAATCGGCCGGCTTGGCGACATGTGGTTGGATGAACCATGTGAGCGCCTCTCACCATCCCGCATCTGTCCAAGAAGTTGTGGAGCTGCCGACAAGGCAGGGTCAGTGGGAATTGGACAAGACCAATTGGGAGGAGAAAAAAATTAAAGTAAAATCATTAAAAAAAATTGAAATTTCGTGACCAGGATCAAATTCTGGCCAATGCAAAGTAGTTGTTCTGCTAAGCAGCAACTTAGCCCTCTCCGTTAGGTGCATTTACACAACTGTACTTTTTCTGACATCTCTGCCTAAGACCAGGAAAATGCCCGCTCACAGGCTTCCTGCTTATGTATAAGAGTTGTCTGCTTAGAGAGCCAGTTCTCTTTATATTTCAACAAAACTTTACATACCCCTGGTTATAGAGGTGGTGGTGTTTATGTACAAAGTAAAATACTTACATATTGTCTTTCGAACCACCTCCCCTATTGTCTTTCGAACTGTGTTTTTATTTGTATAATAGCATATAATTCATGGATTAAAATGGATTACAATTCAGTTGTGTTGGTTTCACCAAGATTTCAGGAAATATACAGTATCGCTTTGCAAAACATGTAATATGTAAATGTCAAACTAGTAAACAGTTAACAATTTTATAATTTAAATGTTTTAGGCCAATCAACACAGGCAGAGGCAGCCATAATAAACCTTGCCATAACCTCTCTAAACATATATATATATATATATATATATATAGGTAATACAGCAACTTCTACTTCTAAACTAGCTATTTTTAACATAAGACTTTTATCTAAGTTTGAAAACAAACCTGATTGCTAGATTATTTTCAAGTCTATATGTTTACATTTTAGTAATTTAGCAGATGCTGTACTGTATCTTACTGGAGAAGATATAGTATGTAAAAAGTAGAACTAGAACAGTTAACAACAATACAGTTTAAATGGTTAGGACAATTAACACAGGCAGAAGCTGCCATAATAAACTTTTGCATGACTTTTCTAAAGTTGTATAGTAGCAATACAGCTACAGCTACTTCTAAACTAGCTACATTCTAATATTTGGCCAGTGGGCAAAATGTTCAAGCATACACACAGTTCTTGTTGTTTGAGTTCTTCCCCTATTCCTGTCTCTCTTATCCCCTTTGCACCTGTCAGATTCACTGACCTATCATCGTTTGTGACTGTGATTACTTGAACTAGCCATGGTCTTAAATTGAAATGTTGCCTGCTGAGTAGCTAACAGTTACCCCAGCACCCCAACCACCACCAGTCAGGGCGAGCTGTCCATTGACACTGCTACAGCTAGGTGCTGTTGAGTTCGACATGGGAGAGAGAGGGTCACGGTTGATATTTATTTCTGTGCACCTGCAACGACTCATACAGCAGGCATGGTGTTTTGAATTTTTGGCTGCACACAATTTGCACACCTACCAGTCTTGGCAGACTTGGCAACCGCCTTGTCTGCGTGTTCCATTAGCTGGGGCTGGTTCTATGACTAATTTATGTACATAGAGACATTCTAGAAATTATTTGTTATTCCCCTTAAAGACAAGATTATTCAGCACTTCACATTAAAAAACATACATTTTTGCCCACTGTACTTGTTTGTGACTAGTTTGTCTAATTTATGTCAGCTTAATGTAAATATGTGTCACTTTATGTGTGTGCTTTATGAAATAATACACGGTGTCTGTGTGCCCCAGTAGCAAAAATTTCCAAGTTGACATTTGTGCAGAGAACATGATCGAAAAGATTGATAAAACAAAGAAACATTTATTTGTATACATGAAAAACACTCAGTCACAGCTAAGGTCAGTTAACTAGGCTGCATGTCGCAGAGAGCACAGTGTCTAGAAATTGGGGAAATTAACCTGAAAAAAGTGCTATTTGTAGAATTTCACGCTTTAAGAATAGAACAACTTTCTTTCTGTGACCAGCCTACAAAAGCTGTACACTGTATTTCTCCATATTTAGAAATATGAAAAAGCTATTTAAATGTGACAATGAGGTGCAAACAATTCTAAAAACAGATCTCTGTATTTAAAGGCTACATATTTAGCAATGTACACAAATAAATGTATAAAAGAAAACATTTCTGCTCTAGTTCACAACCATCTATGTAAAAATAATTGAAACACATACTGGTCAATACTGTAATGTAAATCTCCATAGCAACAGTGTCGAGAACAGGAATGTAAAAGTGACAAAAAGTTGGAAATAAATAAATATATATATTTACTTCCTATATAAACACAAATCTTATTTGACAAAGCACATTAAAGGAGCAATATGTAATTTCACAAGCATTAAATATGCCCAAGCAAATGGCAATGTCAAACAGTGTTCTTTGTTTAAAAATGGACAGCAGAGGGACAATATCTTAAATTTCTGCATTTTCTATGCATGCCCTTTGCTGACAAGTGAACGGCAGGAGTTTTGTTTACCAATACAGCTCCACCACCAGAATTCTGCAATTGGGGAAAATGTTGTCGATACCATTTCACTGTTGCTGTACATATATTTAGGAACATTTCTGATATTAGAAAGCAAATATATTATATATAGCTCCTTTAAACTCATGCCATAACTGCAAATGATATCAGAACTCATCGTCACTGAGACAGGCTACTGGGTTTTCAGTGTTAGAGATTTCTGGTGTATTGGACACATGCAATGACTTGGACAGGTTTGTCTCGAGATCTTCCAGCTCTTTTGTCAGAGTTCCCCGATTATCTTCTAGATAGCGATTGTGATCGTTTTCAATGGTCAGAGAAGAATTTTCATCTAATGAAGGAGTGCCATCTCCTCCCCGTTGATGATTTTGCTCTGTGCTGCTTTCTTCAAGATCCTGTGAAGTACCAGGCAGACTGATGGAGTCAGTTGTCTCAGGATGGCTACCATTTAATTCTCTGGACACTGACAATGGAACAATATTTCCATTGTCGATCAATGAACAAGGAAGAAAGTCAGTGTTATTTTTGGTTTCTGATGGTGTTCTGTCCAGAGGATCCAGACTCTGCAGATGATCACGAAGAAGGTTAACATCTGCCCCTTTACCCTTCACAGGCTCTTCACCATCCACAGGCTCTTCACCATCCACAGGCTCTTCACCATCCACAGGCTCTTCACCATCCACAGGCTCTTCACCATCCACAGGCTCTTCACCATCCACAGGCTCTTCACTATCCACAGGCTCTTCACTAAAGATAGATGTGTTGCCCGGACTTTGCAATTCAATGTGCAGTGTCTCCAGAAGATGGCGCATTTTGTCCTTAATAAATGAAAAAAAACTTAATGATAAGCATTTTGGGTATTGCATTTCCTCTAGTAAAAATTTGCTGCATGGTTTTGAGGAATAGAATTGTCTTCACTCAGTACAATAAATGTTACTGCTTAACCAAAATGGTAGGAAACGACGGCGTTTTCAATAGTAAGTAGTGGGCTATGAGTATTACACAAGGACATCATTTTACTGTTAGTGAGTAGTAGACAAGACTAATTTCAGAAAGAGACTGTGTCTGTGACCCTGAGATGTCCTTGGACAGATGTCTAATTTGAAGTGGAGAATACACCAGCCAGTACGGTTATTAGTTTTTAATCTACAAGTAACATTAGTGAAAAAAACAACATGAAAATCCAGCCAGTGTAGTTGCCCATATCAATTTTCCACTTACCTCACGTAATCTATGTCTATTCTTGTCAATGTGACGTTCAAACAACCGTTCCAATATTCTAAACAGAATAAATTAGTATCAGCACATGAAATCAACACATTACTTTTCACACAGACACAGAGACCAGTGAAGCACACTCCTGTTTGTAGACTATTACAGGTGAGATTAATACAAGTATTATTGAGGCTGTGATTTATATTTAGATCAGCATAATAACAGGTCAGGTTCTTACACGCTCCCTCACGTATCGTAAAAAAATCTGATATCAAGTGACATACCTGTCAGAATACAGGCCCCTGGACAAGATTTCATTTGTTACGTTAGCAATAAATTCCAGGTACATTAATTCTTCCTCCCTGGTGAGAAACAAATGATACATAGAAATTGTTACTTTACGGTGAAACTGCGTACATGTAGGTGAGACTGACAGGAGCTGTTAAGGTTCTGCAGTAATCATAAATGTATTGTATCTAGCACCGTATATCCCACCTGGTAAAGCAGTGAAAAGAGATTTTAAAATGGATCTTACTCTGCTGACACCATGGTCATGATAGGGGATTTCATTCTTTCTGACGAAAGCCTACTGGAAGACAAGTCGAAACACATCAATGCACAAGCAAATAATACAAAATGCAAACTGTCTGCAACCGCTATGGATATTACCTGTATGAGGAACGAAACAGATGACGGCTTATGCTAAGGTTTCCCTCATGACGTCGTCCAAATGCTGACAGATTCATAGCATCTGACTCATCATCTGCGTTTGGCCACAAAGGATCTAAACTTTGTCTCTATAACAGAGTAAAGGATTAATCCCCTTTAATTTCCACTCATTGTGTTTAATTAAGCTGTATAAACATTTGTGCAGTGCCCTCAATAACTAGAAATATTTGCTATTTTGCTATTTATTGAAGTTTAACCTGATCATCCTCTCGTTTGATTTTAACTCGTGGTTTGCATGTTGTTGTAGTTTAGCCTCTGTAGGCCTGCGGGAGAAGTACTTTGCCAATATTAGTGACTGACACATCCATGCATACCTTCTGGAAAGAGGTCTTGATCATCCATTTTAGAGGTTATTTATCTTACCAGAGAGTGGATGTTTTCTGAGCTCACCAGAGGCCTATACTACGAAACAAGATTAACATGCCCAGGATTTATTTTAGTTACCTGGCTTCACTAAGCCTAACTACCGCAATCTGGATAAGAGATGTCACGACAGTGGTCGTCGATTTGTTAAATTAACCCATGTTTTCCCAATCTAGCAATGAATGCGTTCACATAAAAAGGGGCGGTGTGTGCACCATGACCAATTGCAGACATGGACAAGTCTGCTAGAGCCGCATATTTCACTCAAAAGGGGCAAACAATCATTTGAGAGATTTGAAGAATATAAAAATATAATCCAGGCTATAAGCGATCCTTTTATCAGAATATGGGTGCAAGCTATGGCACCAGTCACTTGTTTAATATACAACAGTAAATGTTGGGAATAAAGACAGTCTATATTTTAAGTTCTCACCAGGGATTGGCTCTTTTCATATAA
>JACXGM010014343.1:10440-22291 GCA_016801145.1 Umbra pygmaea
CAACAAGGTGCTGAAAGCATTCTTTAGAAATGTTGGCCCATATTGATAGGATAGCATCTTGCAGTTGGAGATTTGTGGGATGCACATCCAGGGCACGAAGCTCCCGTTCCACCACATCCCAAAGATGCTCTATTGGGTTGAGATCTGGTGACTGTGGGGGCCATTTTAGTACAGTGAACTCATTGTCATGTTCAAGAAATCAATTTGAAATGATTCGAGCTTTGTGACATGGTGCGTTATCCTGCTGGAAGTAGCCGTCAAAGGATGGATACATGGTGGCCATAAAGGGATGGACATGGTCAGAAACAATGCTCAGGTAGGCTGTGGCATTTAAACAATGCCCAATTAGCACTAAGGGGCGTAAAGTGTGCCAAGAAAACATCCCCCAAACCATTACACCACCACGACCAGCCTGCACAGTGGTAACAAGGCATGATGGATCCATGTTCTCATTCTGTTTACGCCAAATTCTGACTACCATCTGAATTTCTCAACAGAAATCGAGACTCATCAGACCAGCCAACATTTTTCCAGTCTTCAACTGTCCAATTTTGGTATGCTCTTGCAAATGGTAGCCTCTTTATCCTATTTGTAGTGAAGATGAGTGGTACTCGATGGGGTCTTTTGCTGTTGTAGCCCATCCACCTCAAGGTTGTGCGTGTTGTGGCTTCACAAATGCTTTGCTGCATACCTCGGTTGTAACTAGTGGTTATTTCAGTCAAAGTTGCTCTTCTATCAGCTTGAAGCAGTCGGCCCATTCTCCTCTGACCTCTAGCATCAAAAAGGCATTTTCACCCACAAGACTGCCGCATACTGGATGTTTTTCCCTTTTCACACCATTCTTTGTGAACCCTAGAAATGGTTGTGCGTGAAAATCCCAGTAACTGAGCAGATTGTGAAATACTCAGACCGGCCCGTCTGGCACCAACAACCATGCCACGCTCAAAATTTCTTAAACCACCTTTCTTTACCATTCTGACATTCAGTTTGGAGTTCCGGAGATTGTCTTGACCAGGACCACACCCCTAAATGCATTGAAGCAACTGCCATGTGATTGGTTGAGTAGATCATTGCATTAAGGAGATATTGAACGGGTGTTCCTAATAATCCTTTAGGTGAGTGTATATTTTGATCTCGACAAACTCCTTAGTTCAAATAAGCACTGCATACTATAGGAAATAATTGTCCTATCTAAACTAGTCTCACAAACCAGACGGCTATTTCCGCATCTTTGAATTGCTACAGTATAGACGTCTGGACTTTGCATCAAAATGAGCACACGGGAGGGACCAAATATTTAACAAGCTAAGGGAAGGGATGTCACTCAATTTCCGATACTGATTTATAAAAAGTGTGAGCGTAAAACCTGCCAAAGTTTCCACCCCTCCTACCCAAACTCGTGATTGGTTGTAAAAGTTGTTTTTCTGAAGAGAACACTCACTTGAACTTTATTTTCTATACTCTGAATGTGCCAAAAAACTAGCAAGGTCTGGCCACCTGAGACTATATCTAAACTACTTTTTATGATTTTTTATATCACAAAATACATGTTCTACAGCTTTGTAAGCTGGTCACTGAAAGAGAAAGTATTTCTGTTTTCACTCTGTGAAATTCTATAGAGTGCACCTTTAACAAAATAAACAAACTACAGTAAAATATGTTTATCCAGGATTGAAGTGTTGAATCAGACTTGCCTGGGATGGATCAACACATTCAGCCAATGGGTACTCCCTGGATTGTGTACTGCTGGAAAAGAAAAAGAATTCAGGATACTTTTTAGACCTGCTGTGTACAAATGATAAACATGCTTCCTTTTATGGTTTAACATTAATAGGTTGCCATAGAACCAATGTTTCCACAGCATCACTCTCTAATATCAATCTCTAAAATCACTTTCTAATCCTGCCTGTATCCTTCCCAGAGCCGGTCCGACACATATGCAAGAACCGTTTTTCTGTCAACACTATATTATGCCGGCAACACAAACTCTTGTTTTTTGTTTCAAAATAATAACGCCCGTTTTAATTCATTGCAATAATCATTGTCAATTAATTATTAAGCTAGTAAATTGTAATCAAATGCAATTTCATTATGTGTAAAGAAACAAGAGTATTTGATAGCAAAACATTTACAAGGCTTTTTAATAACAACAATTTAATAACAACAGTAACAAATACGATGTACACACAATTTGATTGAATATATTGTCAGTGTCTCATCTCAAAAGACGATTACATTTGAAAACATTCACTACAGTCTGTTTTATCCAGAAATTAACTAATGTTAGCAACACATAAACATGCACTCATTACCTATCTATGCAAAAAAATTAACAATGACTATTAAAAATGAATTAAAACTAACGCTTTTAATTTGAAACAAGAATTTGAGTTTGTGTTGCCGGCATAACATAGTGTTGACAGAAGAACAGTTCTTGCGTATGTTTCAGACCAGCTCTGATCCTTCCCTCTCTCTCACCTCATTCTCACATACAGAAAAATAAGAAACCGGGGGTGTCAAAAAACAGGGCAACACATTACCTTCCTTGCCTTGTCAACCCGGGGCTGTTTCTTTCCATGCCTTCAGCTGGTTTCCTGCGCGGACGTGTGTAGTAGCGATACTGAGACAGATAGGATCTGCTGTCAGACTTCAGTGTCCTGGGGGTAAAGGGTCTATCCTGGGTAAAGCGGTGGGCATGCTTCTGAATCAGATCCCCGCTGTACGTTTTCTGTACAGGGTCCTGGAAAGCCTTGTAGCCGATCTGGGTACCTGACGGAGCGCAGGACCGGGCTGACTGCTGCCTCTGGCATATAGGGCTCCTGTAGCTGCTCTCTGATGCAGAGCGGGGGGCATGAGAGGGGCTTCGAGACACACTGAACTCTTGGGACGGATAAGCCATTTGATTGGTGTGGAAGGTTGTGTTGTTTCTTCGTGAGGAAATCATGGAGCTTTCCAGATTGAAGTAGGCATTTTCTTCAACTGCTCTGCTCTGAAAGTCAATTGAGACATTACATTACATACTAATACCTTCTCTCAATCTGCATTCAAGCAGGTTTATCACTCTGATTGCCACTAAAGCCTGCACCTCCTTCGGCTGCCTCTCCTTCCAGTTCTCCGCTGCTAATGATTGGAACACACTACAAATATCCCTGAAGCTTGATTCCATTGTCCCGTTAACCACCTTCAAAGTACTACGATCAAATCTACTGTCTGACTATTGCACATGGTAATCCCACCCACTCCTTTTATGCCGTTAATGCATTTTGCGTACTAACCAACATAGCTGTCTCTGTATGTTTTGCACACTCCCGCTACCACAGTACTGGTTATTATGCCACCCACCATAGTTTTATTTATGCACAGCCACTTTGTACCTCAACAAATGTACCCCTCTACCTCAGCCCCTATTTTTTGCTTTTTTCTAACTGTCTGTATTGTACAGCGCCACCCCACTGTACTTACCAAACATCTATCTCCATATACTGACATCTGTTGCACTACTTGTACAAATGCCTAATTGTCTGATCTGAAAACCTGCACACTGGTTCAATTCATTATTTACTATTTCTACTATTTTTATGTTGCACTTCTTGTCTTGTAATTACATGTGTAACTTTGTGTTCTCTGTACCTCTACACTTTTATCTAGGCCAGATCGCCATCTCAAATGAGAAACTGTTCTCAACGTGCCCACCTGGTTAAATAAAGGTTAAAAAAAATACTACAAAATAAACATACTGTAACAAAACTAAAAAACATGCAACTTTTTCTTACTTGGGCATTTTGTGATGGGCACGAGGCTCGGGTGTTAGATCTGCTGCTTCTGGCTGATTGTGAACATGATGACTGAGCACGTCTCCCAAACCTGGATGCTTCGATCCTCAACTGCTCCCGTCGTAACTGGTCATTGTCTGAATGTACACAACAAGGATTAACAACATCAGATCTTCATTATTATTCATTAATTTATCAGGCAAGTGGAGAGCATACTTTGATTTGCAACAAATGCATGGGGAATAGTTACAGGGGGAGTAGAGGAGACAAAGTGAAAAATTAAGTAGCATAGGTAGCAATTAATTTTGATTCCTTTAAGAAAATGTACTTACATTTTACACTGCTTAACATACTTTTAGGTATTGATGCATCAACGGCAGCTGTTTGACAGTGTAAGATAAAAAGAATAACTCGGTTTAATCAATATTGTCATTAATATCCTAGGAGACACATTATCTTAATCTCTCGCTGTCCTTACCTTTAGCAGAATACACCTTTTTATAATGGGATATCATATGGTCTTGTATGATATACTGAGTCAATCTGCTTGATGACCTGGGGTAAAACTCTAAAGACACAAGACAACACTCTATATTGATCAAATGGTTTCAACGTGTGTCACTGTGTGCCATTTGTTCAGATGTAAATGACACTGCACATTTTATAATACTCACGGCTGCTTTTTAAACTCATTTGACTTCTGGTTGGTCCAGTAACACTGTGCCCTGGGCTGGGCGATCCATTACCTAGAATTGATAAATTATTAAAAATGGTTTTAAATAAATTAATAAATATAGATGCTTTATATTTTATACCCAGTTGGCATTATTTTTATTATAGCAATCCCCTTGGCCTATTATGGCCAAAAATCTATACCTATACATACATCCATATACAACGTAGCAAGCCAGCTATCAAAAATGACTTGCCTAGAGACACTTGCCTATGAACCACTGTGTTTTTTTGCTCTGCAATACTTACATATCACAGGCTAACAGTAAGAATTACAAATACCACATTGTATGAAGTCAGCTAATTTAATATGTAAACATGTGAAATTAGGTGTGCTAGCTCAGTGCTACAGCTAAAATGTTGACTGTCTGGAGCGGATTGAGATCCTCCAAGCAGACAAGGATAGAGCTACACATTGCTGTAGGGTGAAGAGTGCATCTTAATTTTTCCCCATTTTTAGCTTTTCAAATATGTTTAAAACAGACACCATGCTGGATTTAGTAAAACCATGTATTTACTTTAGTACCAAGAGGTTGTATAAAAATTAACAGAATTTTCATATTAACTAAGTGTATGTTAGTTAATAGGGAAAATGTGGTAATGCATTTTATTGCTGAAAAGTGTCTGTTTTACAAGGGTTTCAACAGACAATGACTACACTCAGCTGTTTTACTAGCAATCAAAAAGTAGCTGAGTACTGCTGTAAAGATTTCATGAATAGCAGGGCTCTATGCTCATTAAAATGAATTAGTGGTAAACACTGGAATCAGGGTATACCTTGCACTACTATAAACATACTGTCAAACCACTTTGTTTAAATCAAAAAGCTGCTGCTGTATCCTTTAGTAATTCAAGTCAACGGAATACTTAAATATTTAGTATGAGTGGGGGCAATTTTACCCCTATTTATTACCCCTTCTAAAATGTCACCACCAGGAATCTAAGCATGGCCACTAACTGCAGTTGTGCTGCGACTTACATCATGGGACTACACAGAATTTTTAAATACATTGCTCAAACTAACTAAGAGAACACTTAATCACACGTTGGGTTTTGATTATCAATCAATCAATCAAATTTATTTATAAAGCCCTTTTTACAATAGCAGTTGTCACAAAGTGCTTTGACAGACACCCGGCCCTTATCAAAATCTTTACTCTACATTGTGTAATCCGTTGACAACAATCAATGGAAATCAAAATCACCAAACGATGGAGGCCTTTGTCCATTGGACAAAAAATTCTAGTTTAGAGATTGAACAAAACACAAGTAGTTGGCAAGAAAACTTTGGCCTAACAACTCAAAAATCTATTCAAGTTTGTTGCCTTGGAATTTTGAGTTTTCATAACCTTTTATTTTTTACAGTGAACTTGCATGAATTTCCTCACGGCAACGCAATGTGACTCAGTAGTGTGTATGGCCCCCACGTCCCTGTTTGCACTCCAGACAACATCTGGACATTCTGATGAGAGGGTGGATGGTGTCCTAGGGAATCGCTTCCTAGGCCTGAATCAGGGCATCTGTGAGCTCATACACAGTCTGTGGCGCTACTTGGCCGTGTTGGATGCCCCGAAACATACATTCCAGAAGTACTCAATTGGATTCAGATCTGGGCCAGTCAATGGCATCAACGCCTTTGTCAACCAGGAACTGCCTGCCTACACACTAGCCACAAGTGGCCGAAAATTGTCCTGCACCAGGAGGAACCCAGGGCCGACTGCACCAGCATAAGGTCTGATGATGGGGCTGAGCATTTCATTCCGGTACCTAACAGAAGTCAGGGTACCGTTGGCTAGCAAGTGGAGGTTTGTGGTTTGTGCGACCCTCCAAGGACATACCTTCCCAGATCATCACTGAGCCACCGACAAACCAGTCATGTTAGATCATTTTGCCGGCAGCATAGCATTCACCACGGCGTATCCAGACTCAGTGTGAACCTGTTCTCATCTGTGAAGAGAACAGGGTGCCAATAGCAGCCCTGCCAATTCTGTTGTTCTCTGGCGAATGCCAATCAAGCCGCATGGTGCTGACTGTGAGCACAGGTTCCACTAGAGGACATTAGGCCCTCATGCCACCCTCATGGAGTCTGTTTCTGACAGTTTGGTCAGAAACATGCAGACCAGTTGCCCGCTGGAAGTCATTTTTTGTAGGGCTCTGGCAGTGTTCCTGTTACTTCTCGCACAAAATAAAGAGCAGATACCGGTCCTGCTGTTGGGTTGATGCCCTCCTTGTGTACTACGAGTAGACTGACAACATGCCCAGTTTTTCCAAAGATTAACAATATGTATTGAATTATATTTGAATCCTTGCTAAATCTCATATTCATAATATAATGAATATTTTGAAGAAAAAACATAATATATTACACATATTCAATATTTGTAAAGAGGGATTTATATAAATACTTTGCTATTCTGAAATCAATGCACATGAATGCAGATAGGACTTAAAGGTACAATATGTAGTTTTCCAAAACAATAACAAAAGACGTACTTTGCATTAAAAAAGCAAACATCACTATACCTATATTATATATAGATATATATTCTTAGTTGTGTACTTACATTATCCTAAATATTTCCACCAATTTCCAACCCAGAGAAATTTGTAATATAATTCGAAGACACAGGACATTTCATTTTGTCTTCCGTCAATGGCGTCATATAACCTTTGACTGCTCTAGTTGCTCTAAGTTCCAGGAAACAGCCAAACATAACGTGAATAAAGTTATAATATTTTTAACAATAGGTTGTGTCATTGACAACGATAACAAAACCCATGATCCCATGCTACTTCCCGACGTCATCCAAGTACATCTTTTGCTATTGTTTTGATTGAGAGACCCCTAGCGGCCAAAAACTACACATTGTACGTTTAAATCAATTAATTATTTGACGCTTTTAAATAGATTAATTTTTATGTAACACACCTGTGTTATTGTTTTTGTATTTTTATTGAAAGTTAAGGATGCCCATATTACATATTTTAAGTGTGTATGCTCAAAATGTACTGATCTTTAATTAAATTAAATTAAAAAAGACTGAAGAAAGCTGTTTAGTTTAATCCTACAGTATTTCACAACGCCGGTGTTACCTGTAGCGCTTGCATAGATTTCTGCGTTGCTTTCGGAAGAATTGCAAGATGGTCTGGGTGTAGCTTTAAGTAATAGCTAAAAAAAATAATGCATTAGCAATAGTTTAATATCAGTAAAGTTTTTACCTATTTTCACAGATCTGTACGTTATTCTTTGTAATATTGCAGTTTCGACCTTTTACAAGCGACTACGTGCTGATTAGAGATTATAAACCACGGGACACACTTCCACCATTCAATGATAGAAAGCCATCTCCTATTTTGGTGAATAACTGGTGTTAGCTACGTAGCTACCTCGCTATGATAAGTTGGGTAGTTAGCAAGACAGCAGCATGAGAAGAAAATCTTTTGACATATACTTGACATTACCTACTTGATAGCTACATCTACTTTCCTTACAACTGTGAGTTGATAGTTACTGACGTTATACTGACGTAAATGTGTTTACATGACCGCGAGCTGTATGGTTAGCTAGGTAGTTGAATTAACATTAGCGAACTAATTTATCTGTGGCTACCCACCTCTTTTTGGATCCATACTCAGAATATCCCATGCTTATTTACGTCAGTGGTATCAGCATTTTGTATTAGACACATATCAGGAGGCTAAAGCCACCTAAAAATGCATGTCGATGACTCCCCATAAAATAACAGGAAGCGTCTTCGTCGCCATGCTGCTGGTTTGTTGCTAGGGCTGCGTCTTCTTCTTCTTTGAGGTTTTAAGGCAGCCGGCATCCAAAAAGTTGCATTGCCGCCATCTATGGGACTAACACCATGTTACACCATATCCTGCTATACAAGCCAGTGTTTCTCAAAAAACTGAAAAAACACCGCTTTCCCCTCCCACTTGCTCCTACTTCTAAAATACTTCGCAAGCTGGATTCACACCAGGTCCGGTAAACTGGTTGCATTGCGGCGGAAGTCCATTAATTTCAATAGGAAGCAATGCGCACTGCTGCGGCAAATCTACCGGAACCGGCAAAATATGGATGCGGTGCGGCGGGTGTGTTGCAAGAGTTGAAATAATCCTACTTTTGCTGTGCTTTACTGTACGGTGCCAGAACCGGAAGTTGATTTACCTCAGAGAAAGAGCTAATGTCGCTTTCAACTATGGGTGTGTGAGATTGCAAGACAAGCTTTGACAGCTCAGTAGATAGCTTTCGTATTGTCAATGAATACTAAACTGAAAACAGCTCCTGCCAGTCGCCTTGCTGGAGATGGACAGTTGTATGCAATGTTGCCCACCATCTCGCTATGCGGAAGATTGATTACGATGTTGATTGCAGTGTACAAGTGTGTCTGCATTAAGCTGGATTCACACCAGGTCCGGCAAACTGGTTGCATTGCGGCGGAAGTCCATTCATTTCAATAGGAAGCAATGCGCATTGCTGTGGCAAATCTACCGGAACCGGCAAAATGTGGATTCGGTGCGGCGGGTGTGTTGCAAGAGTTGAAATAATCCAACTTTTGCGGTGCTTTGCCGTACGTGCCAAAACCGGAAGTTGATTTACCTCAGAGAAAGAGTTAATATGTCGCTTTCATCTATGAGTTTGTGAGATTGCAAGACAAGCTTTTACAGCTCAGTAGATAGTTTTCGTATTGTCAATTAAAACTAAACTGAAAACAGCTCCTGTCAGTCGCCTTGCTGGAGATGGATAGTTGTATGCAATGTTCCCCACCATCTCGTAGATGCAGAAGATTGATTACGATGTTGATTGCAGTGTACAAGTGTGTCTGCATTACGATGCCGTACGGGGATTTTTTGCCGTTTCTCGTGTGAATCTAGCTTTACGATGTCGTACGGGGATTTTTTGCCATGTCTCGTGTGAATCCAGCTTCAGAGAGACAACTTCAACTGCAATTTCCCGCAACCCTCTTAGTAGCTTTCGTCGTTGGCGGTCATAATTTCCACACGAAACCAAAACATGTTGCACTGTCTCGGGTCCCTGACACAAACACAAACCACTTGGATGATTCCCTAAAATATATAAAGTGCTGTTCAGTAACGTGTGACCAATCCTCAATCTAGAAACAATAACCCCGTCCCTACTTCTACTGTCCCCTACTTTACAAACAGTAACTGAGTCAGAGACTCTACTAGATAGTGAGAATAGGTGCCTCCCTTTCCTTTCCTGCTCCCAGAGCCATTGCCATTTTTTTATTGTTTCCTGCCACACAATACTTTTACACTCCGCCCTGGATAAATTAATATTAACATCTATGGTGTCCTTTTGAGCAGCTTCCTTGGCCAACTTATCCACCTTTTCATTTGTTGCAATACCTACATGAGCTGGGACCCATACAAATGATATAGCTACTCCTCTCCTGTTCACATCCCTAATTGCCAGGAGTATGTCATACACAAGATCTTGTCGACAAGTCGATGCCCCTTTCCCAACACTATTTAAAGCTGATACAGAGTCACTACATATTAATATTTAATGGTTCTTAATCTGCTCAGTCCCTTGTACTGCCATACCCTGGAAATCCAGAGTTCTCGCGAGAGCACAATTTGAATTTGCTCAGCAAGTTACTCTGGCACCGAGTAATTCTGCTCATTAACTATGCCCTTGTATCGGAGCTGCACCAATCACATCGGTGTATCTGATATAGGCGTGCCAGAGGTGTGTTAAACAGATGACGACAGCGCTGCGACCTTGAAGTCATTAGTAAACATTGTAAGATCGCTATGGATTAACACCAGTTGTTTAAAACGACTTTGGCCACTACAATGAATGAGTTAGACTTGGCTTTTTACTAAAAGAGGAACAGAAGACGGCGCTCGAATCGTTCCTTTTTTTTTGTTTTGCGAACTGATACGGCAAGAGTTTTATCTACCAGTTAGCTCCGCCATAGGGGCTTAGCGAAAAACCACTGGTGATTGGTCGTAGTGGGTGTAGTGTTATCCAATTGCGTACCTTAAGATTTTCAAATGCATGCTTGGTGCCGCCTCTCGAGTTGGGTCATTTTCATTACTCGATGCCAGACCCATATCTCCTCCGGATTTGGGTCTGGATTTTTCCAGGCTAGTACTGCCATCAAGATTGCATACAATTCCACCGTGAACACACTTAGGAAAGTTGTAGTACTCTTACAAGCTTGGGCATTCCACCCCTGAACAACAAAAGCTGCTCCCGTAGCACCTGTTTCCTGATCCTTAGAACCATCAGTAAAGATTAGCACATGATCCTGATATCTTTTACATATATGACACTGGAAAAGATGCACCAAATCTGAGTCAGGGTTTTCATACTTAATTCCTAGCATCGCCAAATCAATCCTTGGGACCTCCAATTGCCAAAAAGGACTGATGGTCACAGTACGCCTGGACTAAAGGTCTTGCCACGTACACACATTTCCTGAGCCACTGCCTCCGCTGTCCACCCAAAACTAGGAAGTCTTGCCACCTCCCTCTCCCAGCTTGCCTGAATCGTCTTCTTAACTGGGTGATCTCCCCTTTGTCCCACCAAGTTGACCCAATAATTAGCCTGAAGCTGCATTCTACTCAAACAAAATGGCATTTCTCCTGTTTCTACCTGCAAGGAACACACCGGAGAAGACCTCACAGCTCCTGTACATATCCTCAGTGCCCCTGCTTGGACTATATCCAATCCAGCTAACACAGACTTTGACGCAGACCCATAAACCAAACACCCATACTCAAATTTTGCTCTAATTAAATAAACATAAACTTGCTTCAAAGAAGCTACATCTGCTCCCCAGTCTGTTCCCGCAAGACATCTCATTAAATTCAGCACCCTTTTACAGTTGTCCACCACTGCTGAAACATAGCACCTCCATGTAAGTCTTTCGTCAAATATAACACCAAGAAATTTCAAACTTTTAACCCTTTCCAAAGTCCTACCATCAGTGGTGGGCCGTCAGGGCCTGCAAGGCCTTCTCTGCAGGCCCAAAGATAATCAGAATCAGAAATGTATTTTTGTACTTCTTTAATATATTTTTTTATTTAATATATTTTTCAATAATATATATTTTACAAAGTTCATTTAAATTAGTCTATATGGTGATTTCATTGCTACAGTACGTTCTTTTCTGTTGCCTTGCTTTTAGCGCAGCTCATATAAATGAAAGCTTTTATCCAACAAGATTTTTTCATCTGTGTTGTCTCCGGGTAGACTAGGGCATTCAGAATTCCGAGTGAATGCCGTCTGCTGTTGAAGCCCATCAGGACCATGTTGTTGATTGTCATATTTTTAACCAATCAGATTTCGACTTTACCATGTTGGGTGTGTT
>JACXGM010014344.1:0-22188 GCA_016801145.1 Umbra pygmaea
ACTGTTGTGTGCCATAATTAAAGTTGCCAGCAGGTGTCACTGTCGAGTCAATGTTTCGAAACGTTTCACGACGCCTCGAATCAAATGTAACGGATTTAACTGTCAAAGTAGAAGTGTCGAAACGTTTCACGAAGCCTCGACACAAATGTTTCAATTGTATCAAATGTTTCAAATGCCTCGTTTTGACCATCACTACATAAACTCACATAGGCAGATATAGAGCATACGCAATACTCTACTAAATTATAGGAGTGCACAATGAATTAGTTTGAACAACTATGCTCTTCGCAGCATAGACGTGGAAGGCTAAATAATAACATAAGCCCGACTCAAGCTATACAACACAACACACTCACTCACTCACTCACTCACTCACTCACTCACTCAACACTTCTCCTAGGACTTTCTCACCAACTTGACATGACATTAACATTGACTTAAACAATAATGAACCGCGCCTCTCCCCTGGGCACCAGGACTTAAATAACAGCTAATAGACACAGCTGAATGTAATATGCAATCAGATCAAACCAACCCTTGATTACCAATAATAAGAGAGACCTGTCTATAGCTCCTGGTGTCCAGGGGATGGCGCCAAGGCTCCATAATGCAGACATATATACATTTATTCATAACTCAGAAAATCAGTACTTTAGACTGGCTATATACATGAACGAAGTATACATACATGCAGTATTATACAAATGGAGTACATGTCTCAGTCTCTGGCCATGCCACCCCACTCTGGGTTGCATAAAAGTACCCCCCCCAGGAACAAAGAAAACTAAATCAAGAAGAGCGTCCCCCAAAAGGCAACAGAAAAAGAGCAGGGAGGGCAGGCAAAGGTATGGGTTTTGTAGTTTTAATGGTAATAGTCCAGGAGGTGTACAGCTGAAGAGCAACGGTTGACTGAGGTATAGTGTGTCTGCACAACAGTTATGTATACCATATATATATATATATATATACTCACCTAAAGGATTATTAGGAACACCCGTTTAATTTCTCCTTAATGCAATGATCTACTCAACGTGCGTAATTGTGAGTTGCGACTCCTGTCATGGAGGAGAGGAGAGGAGAAGAGGAAACTATAGTTGAACCTGAGTGCTTGAACCAGGCATGCTCTGTATTTTACCTTTGCGTTAGTGCCGCATTAGAGCACTTGTATTATATAGAAGTTGTGCAGTTCCAATGAACTTTGTATTCAGCAGTACCAGCTCACTAGGCAGCTGCTTCAATGCATTTATGGGTGTGGTCCTGGTCAAGACAATCTCCTGAACTCCAAACTGAATGTTAGAATGAGAAAGAAAGGTGATTTAAGCAATTTTGAGCGTGGCATGGTTGTTGGTGCCAGACGGGCCGGTCTGAGTATTTCACAATCTGCTCAGTGACTGGGATTTTCACGCACAACCATTTCTAGGGTTTACAAAGAATGGTGTGAAAAGGGAAAAACATCCAGTATGCGGCAGTCCTGTGGGTGAAAATGCCTTGTTGATGCTAGAGGTCAGAGGAGAGTGGGCCGACTGCTTCAAGCTGATAGAAGGGCAACTTTGAGTAAAATAACAACTTGTTACAACCGAGGTATGCAGCAAAGCATTTGTGAAGCCTCAACACGCACAACCTTGAGGTGGATGGGCTACAACAGCAGAAGACCCCACCGGGTACCACTCATCTCCACTACAAATAGGAAAAAGAGACTACAATTTGCCAGAGCTCACCAAAATTGGACAGTTGAAAACTGGAAAAATGTTGCCTGGTCTGATGAGTCTCGATTTCTGTTGAGACATTCAGATGGTAGAGTCAGAATTTGGCGTAAACAGAATGAGAACATGGATCCATCATGCCTTGTTACCACTGTGAAGGCTGGTGGTGGTGGTCTAATGGTGTGCGGGATGTTTTCTTGTCACACTTTAGGCCTCTTAGTGCCAATTGGGCATAATTTAAATGTCACGGCCTACCTAAGCATTGTTTCTGACCATGTCCATCCCTTTATGGCCACCATGTACCCATCCTCTGATGGCTACTTCCAGCAGGATAATGCACCATGTCACAAACCTCGAATCATTTCAAATTGGTTTCTTGAACATGACAATGAGTTCACTGTACTAAAATGGCCCCCACAGTCACCAGATCTCAACCTAATAGAGCATCTTTGGGATGTGGTGGAATGGGAGCTTTGTGCCCTGGATGTGCATCCCACAAATCTTCATCAACAGCAAGATGCTATCCTATCAATATGGGTCAACATTTCTAAAGAATGCTTTCAGCACCTTGTTGAATCAATGCCACGTAGAATTAAGGCAGTTCTGAAGGCGAAAGGGTGTCAAACAGTATTAGTATGGTGTTCCTAATAATCCTTTAGGTGAGTGTATATATATATATATATATATAGCAGATACTATGCATAAACTCACATAGGCAGATATAGAGAGTATGCAATACTCTACTTAATTATAGGAGTGCACAACAAATTTATCTGAACAACTATGCTCTTTGCGGCATAGACGCGGTATTATAGACATGCAGTATTATGCATGTCTCAGTTTCTAGCCATGCCACCACACTGTGTGATTGCATGACCCACATGGATTACACAAAGGAATGAATGTATAATTTTAAAAACACAATGTGGGGATATTCAGTGTAAACAATGTAGTTATATGTACAGTTAGTGCAACAGAAATCTGAATTACAGATGTAGATTAATTGGTAAGGTGTAAAGTGGCAAGGCAAGAAAAACAAAGGTATAATTAACACTTGACCATAACTGTGCAAATGGATATTGTGCAAATGACAAACAGTAAATAAGATGCTGTACAGATCAGTGCGTGCAAACGCACAATGCAGTGGGTCAGGCGTCATATGTAGCGAGGGTAGCTAGTGCATACACTGTAGGTCGCAGTGATGGGTGTTAAATGGGTCATTGGTGACAAACCAGATAGCACTGTGATAAACTACAAACCAGATAGCACTGTGATAAACTACAAACCAGATAGCACTGTGATAAACTACAAACCAGATAGCACTGTGATAAACTACAAACCAGATAGCACTGTGATAAACTACATCTAATTTTGTCATGAGGGAGGTTGAGCTGGTCTGTAAATTATACCACCAAACTCTAGGATCAGTAGGATAGTCATTTTTACTAGTGGGTGTTTGGCAGCATAGGTAAAGGAGGTTTTGTTGCAGAATAGGAAGCCAGTACTAGATTGAATTTTTTGATTGGAGATGGACAATGTAGGACTGGAATGAAAGTAAACAATCTAAACCTACACCTAGGTATTTGTAGGTGTCCATGTACTTTAGACAGATCCAGAGTAGAGATGCTGGCGGGTACGGGTAGTGTACAGGAGTGCTGTGTGGCAACAAGGTCTTTTGGAGGTTAGTTAGCACTGAGTCCAATGTAGGGTCGATGTGTATAGAATCGTGTCATCTACATAGAGGTGGATCTGAGAATCACCAGCAGCAAGAGTGACATAATTGATATACACAAAGAATAGTGTATATTATAGAATAATCAAGGGCCTGATAAATAGTAGATGAGTTGGATCAGGTGTGTTAGCTCAGAAATAGATAAAATAAAGGGAATGGCTGGTGTTCCCCGAAGAGGGGTTGAAAACCACTGGAGTAGACCATACCAAATATAATAGAATAGGGCTTAAATGTTAGAACTGAAAGAACTCATAAACCAAGTTAGTCTAATTATAGCACAGCAGGTTCAGAGAGGAAACCTGAGTGAGATCCTCATTGCTGATAACAGCACACCTATCAACATGGTAATTAAGCTGCGTATTTAAGAGGTCAGTGCGCTCGTGGTCGTAAGCTCACTTTTGCTTCAGTGCGTCATTATCAGGGATGTACTGGGACAAAAGTTCTGTCCGTTCCCCGCGTCCGTCACTCACCCTCTCATTTTCTCCTTGGCTCATCTAAATATAGGGATGACCAAGCTTGCATCCCCCTCTAAATTTACAGTATTAAACTGGCCCAGTCAGCCTACTGTCACCTGTTTTATTACGTCCAGGACTGGCCGACCGGCCATAAAAATATGTCATAAAATATATGACATATTTTTATGTCATAAAAATTATATATTTCCTATTATATATTCTATTATATATAATAGGAAATATATAATTTTCCTTCCTATTATATATTTTAAATACATTTTATTTTTTATTTTAAATACATTTTTAAATTAAAAAAATAATAGGAAGTGGCAGACTGGCAATCGGGAGGTTTGGGAGTTTTCCTGAACCAGCCATAAAAATATATTAAAATATGACTGCCCGTTCGGCCCAGAATGGACCGGCCGTTCAGGAAAACTCCCGAACCTCCCGATTGCCAGTCTGCCCCTTCCTATTGTATATAATATTTAAGCTTCCCTAAAAACACATGATTTCACCAGAGTTTGGATTCTTACATCATGTTACAAAAAACCCAATGAGTCATTTACCATGTGTTTGAAACCCACTCTGTCAGGGTCACGAAACCACATAATGTCATTCTCACAAAACACTGTTTCTATTCTATCACAGAGTGCCAGCATGTTGTTGACTTGGAATATGTTTTCAAGCGATTACCTCACTGCTAGAACAAAATAACCAATTTTCTCATCAAAAAGCACAATGTTGCCTTGTCATAATGTGCTGGCTGTAATGCATCCATATGGGATGAACCACTCTTCTGATGCTAGCCCTGGATGTATCTCCAGGTCGTATCTTTGCAAACACACCAGAGTCTGCCTGTGTTCTGGGCATGAGGAAAAGATCCCTGCTGTTCCAGCCTCTGGCCTCTCTCAAGGATGACACAGATTTTGAGTAAGTCCTTATCCTGTTACATCCTTCTGTGTGCTACATTGGGTTCAGTTGGCTTTGAACTACAAACCTCAGTAGATGAGTTGGAGTGCTGTTTGTCTGTGTCATGCCGGTTCGAACCATTGAGTGTTTCTTTAAACATGTTGCTGGAAGAAGAGCGAGCCTAGCTTCCTTTTAGAACTTCATGTTCTCATTCCTTTATTTCCTGTTATCTTCCTCATCTCTCATCTTTTCAATCTTCTTTCAACACACTGTACCCTCCTTTTGCCCACTCCATTCTGCCCTCTCTCCTCCTCAGACACCGGATCCCAAAGACGCAGTGGTGGATGAGGCTCAGACCCATCTTGAAAATCTTGGCCAAGTATGACGCCATTGAAATGGACACTTCTGAAGTGGCTGCCATGGAGCACATTATCAAGAAGACGGGGGAAATCAAGGGCGGCAAAATGTTAACAAAAAAATAAACAAATAAAATCACTGAAAACATACATATTGTAGTCTTGTTCTTCAGTCCACCCAATTATTTCTAGTAAAATTTTCTGTGAAAAGATGTGTATAGAAAATTTGTACAAATAAAGTCTTAAGCTCAAAGATGAAGAATTGTGCTTTAGGCTTAGATTGGAGTATTCTGGCTTTATGATTGTGGAATTTACCCTGTAGAAACAATAATACATAATATAATTGTATAAAATCTTAAGAAAAACAACTAGTATTAATATTTTTTGTGGCAAGGGAATATTTGCAATGCAACCTCATTCCAACAATTGTGAGAAGAAACACAACAAAAGTTATAGAATTGTATCTTCCTGACTTTAACAATAATTGCGGAGTGGGAAATATCTGGTTTAATTTTTATTTTATTCCACAGGTAATATTTATGTAAGACTTTGATGTGATGTTGTTTAATTGTATTCAGAACAAAATAATATTTGTATCTAATATCTACTTGGATCAGACAATATATTTTTTGTAATCATATCAGGAAAAGCTGATTTCCCCCAAGACAATGCTTTGGGAATGTCACCTGTGGTTGGCTGGAACCACACTATAAGACAGTCAGAAACTCCCGTTGCTCAACGCTCCGTTCGAACAGGACACCCTGTTTGGGAAATCAGTGGCGGAGGCTACGGCCCGAGTAGCGAGAGAAGAAGAGGACCGGAAACTGCTGTAGAATATTGTTCCCGATTCACCGTAAGCAGTCCCAACCTTCCTCCTCTGCTGTGGTGAGAGCGGCGTCTTCTAGACCACCATCTGGCAGAGGACCCAGACAGGGTTCTTCTCAGAGGCGCAGGGAAAGAGCAAAGCAGCCTCGCTCTGCTTCTCCTTCTCCTCCACCTTCAGATCGCTGCCGGCAAGACGAGCCTGCTTCTCATCCCCAGAGACCCCAGAGCGGAAGCTCTCAGCAGAGGGAAAGGCCTGCAGGGTGAGATACCTCAATGCTGCCCGGCCAGAAACTAAAGAAACAATGACTACTGTCGGAGTCGCTGAACTTTATTCCCAGTCTCCCTCGTTTCTTGATTTTGCTCCTCTTTTCTGCTCAGGGTACAGGTAATTTGTCTCCCCAGACACCTTGTTTGCCTAACCAGAATAGTTTTTGTGATTACAATAATGTGGTTATGGCCCGATCAGACTCTGTTGTCTCTACGAGCCAAAACATAGTCTAAGCAAAGCAAAACCGAATTTAGCGATATCAGGGATTCCACCATCATGCATTGTGATGGTCTCCCTTGCTCTGAGAACTGCCCCTAATAAAATGAGTGTTAGACTCCTCTTACATAAACTCATTAATGAAGGGTTTAAAGCACCATTGCCTTTGCTTCAGCAAAAGGTGATGAAGTCACGCTCTGTTAATTTAGCTGTTTATGCTTTGCTTTGCTCTCTCATTCTCTCCCTCCGTTGAGAATGGTAACGACTCAAACTAAACTATCCCCAGTTCCTCCATGGCGTACCAATGAACGACCCACTCAAAACTCCTGCCATCTCTCCTTTTCACAAAAATGGTGACAGAGATAGGGGGGATACGCATCGCTTAGCAATGATGAGGTGTCTGGTATAGCCATACTGTCGAAACAACCCTCTCAGGAAATGCCCTTTCCTGCAGGCCCCCTTTGGGCTGTTCCTCCCTGGAAACAGGCTGGGAGTTTTTAAATACTCAGGAATCTTTTGCAGGTGTTTAGAGTTATTTAGTTGATTCAGATGATTAGGTTAATAGCTCGTTTAGAGACCCTTTTCATGATATGCTAATTCTTTGAGATAGGAATTTTGGGTTTTCATGAGCTGTATGCCAAAATCATCAGTTTTAAAACAATAAATGACCTGAAATATTTCAGTTGGTGAATGAATCTAAAATATATGAAAGTTTAATTTTTATCATTACATTATGGAAAATAATTAACTTTATCACAATATGCTAATTTCTTGAGAAGGACCTGTATTGTTGGATGACAATTCTATCTTAGTGATTTGCAAAATTATATAAATGTGGTTTGCTTTAGTCATTGCTACATCTCAGCCACCAGACTTCCTTCCCGGAACAGCTACAGTTTGATCTAAATACATCAGTTGGTACAAGACTGCCTTGAAACATTGTTGAATGTGAGAAGCCTGCAGTGTAAATGTGGGCCTTTCAGTACAATGTTGCAGCTTATCATTGTCTACTAAAATCATTTGACACAGTAGGCCAATGGCCTAAAATAAAACAAAGGGCACTACATTTTTTATCAAGGTGTATATCAACTTATTATAGTACACTTTTGAGTTTTTATAATGCTTTATTTGTAGTTAGCCATTTAATATTCTAATGTACATTCGTATGCAAAGGTTTAGGCACCCCTGGCATTTCCATGATTTTTATTTATAAATAATTGGGTGTTTGGATTAGCAATTTAATTTTGATCTATCAAATAACTGAAGGACACAGGCATGAAATGGAATGGCCATCTGACCCCTAGCCATCTGACCCCCCCATCTGACTTCTAGCAGCACTCTCTCCCATCCAGGGATTAACCAGGCCCGACCCTGCTTAGCTTTAGAAGCAAACCAGCAGTGCAATACAGTGCCCTATGCTGCTGGCTTGTCATCAGTGGCCTCTCTAGAACATTTGGGCATCTTTGAGCAAATCCCTTGTCTAAGCATGACTTGGTCTTTCTCATTCTGTGACCTGCAAGCCAGAGTGGCGAGAACACATAGACATTCTGGGGTATGACCATAGTCTATCAGTAGAAGAGCTATGAGCTCTATCAGCCGCCTAACACCCTCAACTGTTATAAGATTCTTAACAAAAGTGAAACACTTACTTAACGAGCCCTTCACAACAATTTAACTTGAAGCAATTATAGCATAAAAGTAAAACAATCATAAACATATCAATAGAAGGATTTTACACTGGCAGAGAATAACAGAATAATAACTGGTGTCAAGGTCAAACTCTCTTGGAGACAAGTGCAGAGAATAGAGAACAGGTTTAATCCGTACAGCTCTGAGAACAATAATCGTTAAATCACAGGAGTTGAAAGGAATGCTTGTGTAATGACTGCAAACAATAACCAACACAGGATGAACTGAACAACCAGGTTAAATCCATTTCGTAGCATAAGAATAATTAAACACAATAGCCGGCACCTGCGTGCGTAATGAGACATAGAGTTGTCTAGAGGTCTCCTATGAATCTCAGGGCAATAACTAGACGCACAACATGAAGAAGGATAGCGTCCTAATATTCAGGTGAGTTTAAGCGCTGATAGCTCCTAGGGACAGGCGTCAACGTGACAACTGGCAACAAATAAAGTCAAAATACGCAGGATTGGGGATGTGCAGGGATATAGCGTACCATAGAATATGCAGTATGCAATACTGTATATAGGAGATATAAGGTATATACAGAAAAACTGATAATTAAATAACTAAAGTTCTTCATAAATATTATGGCTTGTGTAAGGGATTGTTAGTTTTTTATTTAAGAGATAACAGAGGAGTTTTGGGATCTTTAGTGAAAATAGACTTGACCCTCCCTTCGCCAACAATACATTACACTTACCTGTCGTCCAATATAGTCCACTGCTTGCCTGTTCACCAATATTAAAACTGATATTTCCTATTCGGGAGTCAGTATGCAGTTCCGGAACCATTCTTTTTTTATTGTTTTTCTCCTGAGAAATTACGCCAAAAATTTAACGGCAAAATCCATATCCAAGACACCATAGGGTAGGGTACCAGCAACTCCTCCAACACTCTCAATAAAAAAATCTTGTGTGATTTTTGTTGGGCCAGGGCCATCACCAGACCCGGGCTTTTGGGGCTGTAGCCACGCATGGCCGCGGGAACTAGGGGTGCTGAGGTTGCTGCAGCAACTACACAGCGTTTACAACAAACATCAAACTCTAATAGTAAAGACTTGTAATGTGTCTTTGAGCCAGTGCAGCTGTCTGCCATAATGTCAGTTCCCGCAGCGACAACCTCCGCACTTGGGCTCACAGGTGGCTGTAATACTGTCCCACTTCCACCATTCCAGGAAATCTCGCTTGAGGGCTACGATGCTGGACTGGGTGGCAGGATACGCAGAAGACTGACAAGTAGCTGGACTTTTACAGGTGATCTCTTCATACTTTAATGCCACCGTCTTCAATGAGCGTGTAAAGTGAGCTTTTGACATATGTGCAGTTACAGCAAGCTCTTCAAAAAGGTTAGGGTGAGTACCACCAGTAGTTTTCCCCAGTAGGCCATCCCAGAGGACAAGATCTGCAACTGCACAAATCTTCTGGGGCACCAGTTGTCCTTCCCTATGACTTCTAAGGAGTTGGATTTCTTTGGGTCATGCCAGTTTATGCAGTGGAATGTCAGGGAATATGTTTTGCAGCTTCTTGGCTGTCAAATGTCGATGGATCTCCACAATGCTGTCAAGTCCATAACACACTACCTGGTGTGATTTGAGAGTGTCCCTGAGGGTACTAACTCGGATCTTTCTCTCCATGGACCACCAGAGTGACGTCTTCGCTTCAAAGGTTTAGTTCATTTGCTGCTTTGTGAGTGATATTATGTGAGGCCAGATCAATCAAGGCTCCAACTTTTAGTCCGGTGTTGGCTGTTACTTACGTAATAGCATCACGATGACTGGAAACTCTTGAAAACCACTTCCTGCTAGTAGCCCCTGCTCACATGCCACAGAGTTGAAGGTCCTGGATGCTGAATTGCAGAATGCACCTCGACACTGCTGAGCCAGTTCAGGTGACAGCTTGGAGAAAAGCTCCTCCTGAGACTCAGTGCACTTTCTGCCACTGCCTCGCACTGAGCAAGATTTAATTTCTTCTGAAGTATGCTTTTGGTTTCAGCATGTAGGTAAGTGGATTTGCAGTATGCTCCATCATCAGCACAGAGTTTGTGGTTTGACTGGTCAAGTCTATTTTCTGAGGATGGCACCTGGCTGTATACCAACAGTACCGTCTTTTAAACTATATTTCTAATAAACTGTCTGTACACTTACAAAGTTCTCAATGCTTCGGTTTGCATGTAGGGACCCTTGTTATGCTACCGTGGAAGTGTGGTGCTATTTTGAGCCTTGTTAGTGGTATAAAATAGCGACTTATTTTTACTTCATCGATGCCCTCACAACCAGCATTATAAGGAAGTGATCAGTTCACACTAAAACTGGGCACATTCGATTAACATGAAAACATATCCCAGAGAACGATCGACTCGGTACCAATATGTTATTAACCCCTAGGTTCATTTTACCCCAGAGTTGTCATTTAAGCCCCCGCAGCACCCCCATCTGCTAGTGTCATGTCCATTAGTAATTAAATAATTGCACTCAGAGACCTTGAGATATGATAATTAGCGCAAATTAGACTTTAATGTTATAAAATCTGATTTCCCATCTTTAGCCAGAGAGAAACAGATAATAGGTCTCTTGTTTCTTATTCCCCCCAAACTATTTGCATTTTAAACACAGTAGAACCACATGTGGTGAGATTCAAAGCCTCCTAGCTAAAGTCAACAAGGCCAGTCCTTTTGTCTCCAAGATTTTACAGTGGACCAGTTACTTCATAACTCCTCAAATCATTCTCAATTGGTTGTATAACTTCAATCTTTGCTGCATAATTTTTTATGAGGTCTACAGTTTTAAAGAAAGACCAAACAATACAAAGTAATATTTAACAACATAAAACAATCATTTCTATGCATTCTAAGAAAAAGATATCTAGCTGACCTTTTGTCACACACTCCTTGTAGAGACTCCTCTTTTGTGCTACATTGCATTTTCAACGTATTGGTTATTGTTCTGTTCATTTATCATTACAAGGAAAAATCTCCCACACTAGCGATGGGGGGCAGAGACTGAGAGCTACATGGAAAAGTATGCACCAAACAAGCCACTTTGAAATGTTGCTGTTTTCATAAATACAAATGTTGGGTGACCTCCACTAAAAAACGTTGAGTGACCCTCCCCTCAACAAAGAATAAAAAGATATGACCCTCCCCCCTATTTTCCTCCGGTGGTCCATTCCATAAATACTGAATGGTCCCTTAGGCTATGTACAGTAAGCCTCATTAATAAGATCTATTTTTGTAAAGTAGCATGTGACATATAATTTCATTTGATTTGCATGTCAGTGTTTTTAGGTGTTAAGGTCATGATTATTCTTTTATTCCATAACTTATGATTCTACGAATGTTATAACCTCAAATTGTAAATTATATTGTTTTAGGTTTGATTTTCATTTAGTACATAAAGCACATTGGCCTCAGGTTTCTGTTATTCTTGTTTCCAAGAGCATTGGGCAAACAAACATCAGACTATGCGTTTGTGGTTGTTTTGGTGGCCTGTCTCTGAACTTCACGGGAAATGACAGTTTTCTGTCCCCGCCTCCTGATCCCCAACCTCTTACCAATATCTTGACGTTTCATCAAGAAGCAGCACCTTTTCCTGTCTGTCTGACTGTGTGTCTACACCTCACCTCCATCCTCAGGAAATGGTTGGGAGCTTTCTATTAGGGACGTGTCTCCTGTACTATGTGGGACAGAACCAAATTCAAGGTAAGTGCATTCTCACCTACTAGTCTGGACCATGTGCCAGACTCACATACTGAGTTTACACAGAAAGTTTTTTCTGTGGTATTTTGATATCTCAATCTGCTTATAATAACTTGTGTGAAAATGTCTGATGGATTGATCAATAGACTAATTATAGAAAAGATAAGATAAATATTTTGAAGTTCAGATTACAGCTAGTATCTTTAAAATCCATTTAGAATGTTCAGGTCAAATGAACATTATCCTTCAGAATCACCTGTATTAATCACTTGTATCAATAGCTTTAAACGGATTGCAGTAGCTGTGAATGTGGCTTATATCTGAACCTTCTTTAAAAAAGCTTTTATATTCTTAAAGGTATGTGTTCTGATCACATTCTGTGCATGTCTTTATTCTCTATATGCTCTTAACGTAGATGCCGCTTTTCCGCCCATTCTCCACTCTGAAGTATTTCTTGTATTTCCTGCTGTATCACCTCCCACAAACGTCTCTCTCTTAACTCAATCACTGTTAATTTGATGAAGGTTATGATGTAGCATCATAGCTAAGAACCTGCCAATATTCTAACAGACATTTTAGGAAAAATGTGTATTTTGTTAATATATTTTAGAATGTAGGATACAAGGTCTGTTGGAATAACAGAAGCAGGCCCCATTTTTACATGCTATGCAAATTTCTATCTTGGTTAACCTCAAATTTGCTGCATTTGTGAAAAGGGCCCCATTGACATTATGTTGTAAAGTCATAGCCTCTGTTTCTGAAGAAGAACACTATGTTGACTGCTTATCTACCCACTGCTTTTTTTAACTCTTGAAATGATCAGTTATTTAAATGAATATGATGGACAGATTATACATAAAACATTTGCCAGAGATTGACCTCTCAACAGTACTCTATGACAGGGAACCTTTAGATGGACTGTTCCTTTTGCATGGCTCAAGACAGGGAACACAACCACTGGTTTGATGAATGCCACATTTGTGAAGGTGAACTTGACCTTAATTTCTTTAAGAACTGAGTTTCTTTTTAATGGTACCAGCGAACCAACATAGCATTGCTTTAGAAACACTAGCATATTCCATTCGAGGTTGGAGGTCACGGCCAAGTAGGCTTTTCGCTAACTTGATCACATTGACATTACATTACAATGTATAATTTGTGAATTTTCACTTACTTTGGAGGTCTGTGTTAAAAATGTGTGATGTGGTTTCACATGCCTTCTTTAACAAAATGGTGCTCACAAAACATAAATTGGTTTGCTATTGGTTTGTTCTTGCTGCAAAGTTTTCAGTATGTTAGCATTAGTCTTCATGGGCCGAACCAATATTAGACTTCCCACTGTAGAACTAGAGGTTTTTTATTTATTATTTACTTTGTTTAACTACAGTGTAAAAGATTGTTCCATATAAAAAACAGTAACAACTACTGGTAACCAAATACCAGTATTTATTCTATTATTTTACCTACATTTCCTTCAAGACAATAACAGATAATACTTTGTAAACACAGTAATTGTCCGTTAACACACAGAGCTGATATTACTATGTAATGGTCATCTACTGTGTTTATACAGTATTTTCTGTTATTGTCTTGAAGGAACTGTCTGTAAAATAATTGAAAAAGTACTGGCAACAAATTAACCAGTAATATGTACTGTTTTTTTCACAGATATTTTACAGTGCAGGTAGGCAGATTTAGAACAGATTCTCATATGCAACAGTGACCTGGCCAAGATAAACTGCATAAACATAAAGTTACACATGAATAAAAATACAGAACGCAGATACTCAGAGTAGTATACAATAGGAAGTATATGTACAGTTAGTGAAAATACGATTTAAATTATAGAGATACAGTTGTATATCAGTTGGGATGCAAAGTGGCACGGCAATAACAAGAGAATAGGTAACATTTGATTATAACTGCAAATTATATTGTGCAAATAATATACAATGAATAACTGACTGTGCAGATGAGTACATTATGTGCAAATACACCATAGGGCATAACTAAGGCACTGGGGCATAAATGGGCAAAAACAGTGTGCGAGTGAGGGGGGACAGTCAGCATGTACAGTGGTCAGGCAGTAGCTCTGACAGTCGTACTTTAAAAGCAGTGAGGGAGATGGTGTCCTCAAGTTTCAGAGATATTTGTAGTTTGAGTTGTGAGTGGGGGCCAAAGAAGGCATGGGCTTTTGGTGTGACTAGAGATATACCTGTTTTGAGTGCAGGTTGCAGTTTGGTGAGGCTGTGGTAAGAATTTAGTTTAGATACAGGGTGGTTTTGCAAAGAACTGACCTTTAGATGAGTTTAGGCGTTGCATGTGTAATGAGGGCCAGCCCATTAGTGCATAGATTTTGCAGTGGTGGGTGTTAAATGGGGCATTGGTAACAAACCGGATGGCACTGTGGTAGACTACATAACATTTTCTCAGGAGGGAGGTTGAGATAGATCTGTAGATGACATCACCAAAGTCTAGGATTGGTAGGATGGTCGTTTTCATCAGGGCATGTTTGGCAGTGTAGTGAAGGAGTCCTTTTTTGCAGAATAGAAAGCAAATCTTGGATTTTATTTTGGATTGGAGATGGTTAGTGTGTGTCTTGAAGGAAAGTGAACAGTGTAAACAGCAGTGTTGGGGATAATGCGTTACTAAGTAACATGTTACAATAGTCAGATTTCTATTCCTAAAGGTCTGTGTACCTATTCTTGTCGCGATTGGCGGGCGGTGTATGAGGAAGGGAGACCAGGCAGGGAGAAGAGTTTTAGTGGTTTTTATGATGAAAACTCTTCCACGGATTCAAAACACAATGGCATTCCAGTATTTCTGATGAACAAGATGGGAGTTGCACAGCGATAATATATATATACACCTTACTATGCTCTATTGCGGCATAGATGTGTCAAGTAATACATATATAGAGTGCACGCCTGACTCAACAATCCAACAATCTACTTACCACATGCATCAGTGGTGAAGGCACAATAGTAGAATACATTATATAGTCCATACAGAAGGAAGCATAGCCATGGGTAATACAAATGTAACGGGAGCATCAACACCAACACAAACAATACATTAATGAATCGCACTGCCCTCTGGACACCAGAGCTTATAAAACCCCAGATTACTCATTAACACCTCCACATCATGACAGAATGAACCGCCAAACAATGAGGAACTTGGGACCTGCAACAGGAAAGGACGCGCCCGGTCTGCGTATCTACTGGGAGAAGGTGGAGCAGCCGGGCAGCGAGGATGTCCAGCTCCCAACAGAGCGGCTGGAGGAGCAACTCCCACCTCCTCCAATGGAGTGGCTGGAGGAGATTTGGCAAGGGGTACAGTGGGCCGGAGAGGAGCAGCAGCATGGAAAGGAGGAATTGCTGGCAAGGTGAAGGCTGCCATACTGGCGGCAGATGTGGATGCTCGCTATGCAAAGGCTGACATTTTGGCTGCTAAGGAGGTGGGGCAATTAGCGAGAGTTGCTATTATAGCTGCTAAGGTGTTTGGGGAGAGGACTGAGACTGTAGTGAAGAGGTGACAGGAGCCCACAGCAACAGACCAGCCTCCAGAGTCGCCACAGCAGCTAACCAGCCTCTGGGAGAGCCCACAGCTGCAAATAGATAAATCATTGCTTCACACATGTTGCCTTACAAAACCATCCAGATTTTTAATCTGGAAAAGGAACTTTTAGATACCATCTGGATTCAATGTCCCTAAACTTCAAGCAAATTTGCATTGATCAGAGGGAGGTAAATACACTGGTAAATAGGGCAATGAGAACCAGCTGTGCATAATGGAGACATGAGAGTCAGGGATTGATTAATGACAGGGCTTTGGTGTGGTGGTGGCTTGTAGCGCAGGAATGCCAACCACCAGAGTGAGATTGGCACAGTAGCATGCTTGATAGGGTCTAGTATTACATTTTTTAATGGTCATACACAGTGATGCCGGTAGTGTGTTACTTTGTAACGCGTTACTCTAATCTGACCACTTTTTTCTAATTTAAATTGGTCTAATCTGACCAACTATTTCCAAACCAGTAATCAGATTTAAGTTACTTATCCAAGTCACTGTGTGTTACTATTTTTGTCATTTTCCAATTATATATATATATATATATATTTGCTGTCTTCTTGCGTTGCGGGGAGTGAAGTCACAAATGCGACAAGTCACGTTTTCAGCATGAGGACAGTCAGAGCAAAGACCGTTCGCCTGGCAAGACTATTTTATGCCAGCAACACGAACCCGGATATTCCTTTTCAAAATAATAGCGCTCGTAATTTATTATAATAATCATTGTTAATTCATTGCATAGATAGGTAGTGTGTCCATGTTCATGTGTTGCTAAAATGAGTATATTGTTTGATAAAACAGACTCTAATGAATGTTTTTCAAATGTAGTCATGTTTTCACATCGATTATATATTCAATCAAATTGTGTGTACAACGTATTTGTTACTCTTATCAATAAAATTTATTGAAAACATGTTAAATTAATATTTTTGCTATCATATACTCTCATTGTGTCATAATCTAACGGTGGAGCGCTATGTGTAATGGCAAGACAAATGCTAACGCTTCAAACAAAAAGGTGTTTATTCATAAAAAACACTCTTTAACCAAAATACTGCCTCGAGGGGCAAACACAAAATATATATCTGACTATACACATAAGACGACATACACACCTGCTTCACACAGCAACAATGACCGACAGGGAATTGATTAAAACAAGCAATCTAAATACAAGAATAAATGAGGGATGATAGAATACATCTGTGAACTAATGAGAGGATGCTGACGATCTATTGGTTAAATAAAACATGTGATATGGTCATGTGACTGAAGAAGCGGGAACCTGAACCAAAACAAACCCACAGGAAAGAAACGTAAACAATAACACATGGGGGAGCTACTCAAAAGGAACACTAGACAAGAAACACTAAGCAATGTACGATCTCCATAGGGTGGATCATTAAACATTGTTTCTTTACACACAATACAATTGCATTTGGTTACAATTAACTAGCTTTATAATGAATTAACAATAATTTTTGCAGTGATTGTGCGCTATTATAAAAAAAACATGTTTAAAAATAATTTATTAGTTACATTTATAAACAATGTATATTATAAATAGTACGTTTTGCCATTACAGTGTTAACAGTTAATTATGTCATATCAAGAAAGACTGTCTTTATTTAATGTTTTAGAAAATCAAGTATTTATGTTAAGTGAAGTCAAGAAAGACTGTCATTATTTTTTTTTTACAGATTTTTTCAGGAAATAGTATTTAAGTTCATCTTAAAATGTCAGGAGATACATTATTGACGTTACTGTTAGAAATGCACTTCCAATAAAGTGAGTGTTGGCAAAACTGGTTGCCATTTTTATGTTGAGGTGGCGGAGGTGTTGTCGGCAGCTGCTGAATGTAACTAATAAAGTAACTTGTAATCTAACTTAGTTACTTTTATAATCAAGTAATCTGTAAAGTAACTAAGTAACTATTTTAAGGAGTAGTCAGTAATCAGATTACTTTTTCAATGTAACTGTGGCAACACTGGTCATAGAGTATGTTTGAAAAATGACTGTGATATTTACAAACATAATTCCCATCCACATGACAAGTCTGTGTTGGAGGGAGTCAGGGGTCATTAAAGATGTCACTGTTGTGTTTCATGTATCAGGGTCCCTCCAACGATGTGTCCCACAGCCCAGCTGTTCAGAATGCCTGAGGAGTCCTGGATGTGCCTGGTGCAGAAACAAGGTTGGTTACTCTTACAATGATGTACTCCTAAAGCTATGGTCCTACGTTGATACTACTACATTTAAATACTTATAATGGTTCATTCCAAAAATAGTTATTCATTTATATATTTAATAAGAACTGGTATAAGCCCTCAATATCAATTCTAAAAATGATCCTATATCTAGTCCTTTGATATTTGGTGCAAGGCATTTTGGTCTTCATATCGTCTCCATTAAAATACAACCCAAATAATATCCAAACAAATCCAATCTGGAATGTACTGCATCCAGTATTTCTGTCATTAGAGGAGGAGCTGTAGCATCCCTATATCAACTCATATCTCTAAAAGAAAATATTTGCAACAGACTGCCAATACAGAAAAGGGATACAACTTTATGACTAGATCATTTCAATGAATCACCTTCTTACAGTTTATTGGTCTAAAGCAAAATGGGTTGCCTTTCATTTAAATACTAGATTTACCAGATATAGACAGGAAGTATTAATCTGAAGATTCAGGTCATCATTTCCACTTTCCTAAACTTTAAGTTTTTCCTTAATGGGCCACTTCACTTTAAAGTACAATATTTTATTAACCAAGAGTTTAGATGACATTAGGTGAACTGAAAGCCAGTTATGTTTGTGAATGTTTCAATTCCTTCTTTACATTGTTATATTAAAAGGTCATAACTGTGACTTCTTTGTCCTCAACCTGTCATACTATCAACACTACCTCATTAGATATCAGGTAGTAGGACAGATTTTATCCTAGTCTCCCATACATTTTTGAAGACAATCGGTATTGTTTCAACCTTAAATTGCATAATAGAATCAGTAAGTCATGGTACGCAAATCCATTGAAATATAGTTTTTCTTTGTGTTATCTTTAACCTGTAGTGAGATTCTGGCTGATATCTCTTTTTTTGTGTAGCTGGCGCTCTGTGGTTTCTCACTCTGCTGCTGGTGCTAGACTCACTTCCGTTTTTTGCAACCATGTTCATTAGATTTGCTTGTTGAGAGTAAAGCACAACTTTTGATAAATATTTTCATTTTTTTGTTATGGAAATTTGCAGGCTGGATCAAAACAGTTTCTACTTATTATTAATGATACTTTCCATGACAGACATGTTGATAGTTGCATACACAGCAAAAAAGTCAGTGTAATTTCAACTTCCATAGTGTTAAATGTATCTCTTTCCATGAGTTTATATCATTCTCACCAGTTCAGAGTTAAATTAATACTTTTGATAGTGTTATTGTTACAAACTCATTAATAGTGTTAACTTTAACACTTGCAGTGTTCTAAAACCAGAGAGTGTATTTCTAATACTGAATTGTGTTATTCCCTTTAACCTGGAGTGATAATTTACAATTTTCATATTTCCCAGCATGCCTTCTTCAGTAAATGTGACAGGATAATCTTTCCAGCTCTTGTACCACAATAACAGTCACTGTAAGATTTTTTTATACAAATTGAAATCCAAATAAAAGTATATCCAACAGTTATAATATGTTATCACCCACAACCTGCATTCAATAAAACTGAAATAGTAAAGTACTTACAAACTGAACATGTCTAGTGAAACTACATCGACAGGAACACTAATCTTAGTAATGGTTGCAATCAATAATACCACTTAGAGTTTGTATTAGATTTGAAAAGTATAATACATTGTTATTGTTTAATAATCACACAAAAAAGTAATACATTCATGAATGCACAAAGCAGAAAATATATTAAAACAAACAATTCTGGAAATTTAAATGTGAAGCAATGCATTCTGGGAAAGTAACACTCTGACAACTAACACTGTTTTTAACACCAACACTGTGGTTATTTTGTGTTGACTTAACACTCACAAGTGTTAATTTAACACCTCAGTTAATACTGTATAGTTAACACTGGAAAATCAACACTTGACAATGCTGTGTAGGAGTATATTGTGAGCATCTCTAGCATCTTGTTGTGTGTGCCTGTGAATATGATATGTGGTTTCGCAGTTGATTGAGGTGAAGTTTCCCACACTTGTACCAACTAAAGGCTTCCATATTGGACAAGCAATGTGACAAGAATGAGGCCGGCTTGAAATGTGCTTAGAGGAAACAATAGATTGATGTTCAACCGTGCACCTGCCAAAGAGCCAAGATCAAAGTGAAATTTGAAATACAATCTCATTGGTAGACATCACATCTGACACAATGTGTGAATGTAGTACCTGAATGGTGAAGTGGTAAATTCACTGTCTTGCAATTCACTATTTCTCACAGATTAGCATATAGATTTTGTGTAGAGCATTGTAATTTACCAATAACATTCAGATTTAGGGAACTACTAACCAAATATGATTGTCTTGTCTTGTTGCACTCATTTGACTCATTTTGAGTGCTTGGCTGCCTGTGAGATCAATAGATGTAGAAGGCCTGACAGTGCATTTCCGTCACATAAGGATTCAGATATAAACTTCCTTGTAAAAAGCAGCAGAATGGCAGCAGATGGACTTCATAAGTCACATGTCTTGAAATTCACAAGTTGCTGCGCTGATGCAGGAGCTTAAACACAAACTGCATCTCACAACATAGGGGAGACAAAACAGGTCAAAACTTTATGAATCAGGCTGTTACGGCAATATGGAAACTGTGTCTGTAAGCAGGAAGACAGTGTGAGAACAGGAAGCACTCTGATTCACAGAAGATAGAGGGTTACAAGCCATTAATAAGATGGTGCACAGCCTGCCTAAAGTCAGTTTAAGCTAAATAATATGTACTTCATCATGATGATATACATAGATAAATGGATGAGCTATACAAGGATGCCTATAATGTCAGTTGGCCTATTGCAGGTAATTCCTTTAAATGCATTATGTAAAGAGATGGTGTATTTTCAAATGTTTTACCCATTGATTGATCATAGGTTTTCAGTAAATTGTCAGATGTTTCATGACTTCTGATTCTGGTGGATTTCTCCGTTAAAGCCAGACAAAAAACAGTTGAATTGTAGCCCTTGAAATGTGAAACTAATGGCAGTGACCAACTGTCACATGATATACAGTATGTACACTTGTAAAGAACATGTACTGTATGTCATGGCAGTTTGTTTCCAATAATTACTACAACTCTTATTTTTCTGTGATGAAATAATTGGAGCACATTCTTCTATGTCACAAACACCAGTCATAAAATATGGTTCTTTCATGACTTTATTATGGGTCTTCTGAAAATGTGACTAAATCTACTGGGTTAAAAATATACATACAGCAATGACAATATTTGGTTAAATGTCCCTTGGCCATTTTCACCTCAATTGGGCACTTTTGGTAGCCATCCACAAGCTTCTTGTTTAATCTTTGACCACTCCTCTTGATAAATTTGGTGCAGTTGAGCTAAATTTGTTGGCTTTCTGACACAGACTTGTTTCTTCAGCAACGTCCACATGTTCTCAATTGTGATCAAGTTAGGACTTTGGGAAGGTTTTAGCCATTCCTTTACCACTTTTGATGTGTGTTTGGGGTCATTGTCCTGTTGAAACACCCAACTGCGTCCAAGGCCTAACCTTCTGCCTGATGATTTTAGGATTTCCTGAAGAATTTGAAGGTAATCCTCCTTCTTCATTATTCCATTCACTTTATGTAATGCACCAGTTCCACTGGCAGAAAAACAGCCCCAGAGCATAATACTACCACCATGCTTGATGGTAGGAATGGTGTTCTTGCGGTTAAAGGCCTCACCTTCTCCAAACATTTTTTTAATCATTGTGGCCAAATAGCTAGATATTTGTTTAATCTGACCACAGCACTTTCCTTCAGAAGGCCTTCTCTTTACCATGTGATCAGCAGAAAACTTCAGTCGAGCCTTACGTTGCCGCTTCTGCAGCAAGGGCTTCCTTCTTGCATGGCAGCCTCTCAGCGCATGGTGATGTAAAACATGCTTAACTATAGACACAGACACCTGTGTTCCAGCAGCTTCTAAATTGCAGACACAACATTGTAGACCTGCACTGTAAAAAAAAGAATGTAAATTTTACAGTAACTTACTGGCAGCAATTGGCCAGTGATGCTGTAATTTGGTTTTACAGTACAATTACTGTAATTGATTTTACAGTACACCAAATGTAACTGTAATCCAATTTACAGTACCAAATATGTTACTGTAATGTACTGTACAGTACCATCTCCCTTACTGTAATTTGATTTACAGTACTACAGCCCTTACTGTATTATAATCTACAATAATACAACCATTACTGTAATCCACTTTACAGTACCAAGTCTGTTAATGTAATATATCATATATGTTTTATTTGAATATATCCCAGCATGCCTTTTTAGGTATACTGAGGGATACCCAACCATGAGTGTGCTTGCAAAATAGCAATTAGTGATGGGCGATTCATGAACGAACGAATCTTTTAAAAGACCGGTACGTACGATTCATAATGGATCGTTCATTTCGTTCATTTTCGCGCAGGCACATTACTTCTATGACCCATTATACTGCTCGGTACTAGTATCTGAATCGTTCAAATCGTTCATTTTTGCGCAAGCGCATTACTTCTATGATCCAGTATACTGCTCGGTACTAGTATCTGAATCGTTC
>JACXGM010014345.1:0-12840 GCA_016801145.1 Umbra pygmaea
ATATATATATATATATATATATATATATATATATATATATATATATATATATATATATATATATATATATATAATATTGCCTACCACATATGCGGATGATATCTAGCTTCAATTTTCATTTAAACCTAATGAGGCCTCTAGGCTATCTAGGATTCTAGACAGTCTTAATGCTATTAAGGACTGGTTAGCATTAAATTCTTTACAGCTTAATAATAGTAATAATAATAATAATAAGAAGAAGAAGAATTAGATGGAGGTTCTGGTTGTTGCCACAGAAAAAGTAGTCTCTACAATCTTACAATATAATCAGGCCTCTTTCCACTGCTGTCCGGTCTAGCCTGCGTAACACATGGGTGACATTTGACATTCTACTTTGTTCGAAACTCATGTAAAACAGCTGACCAGAACATGTTTTTACAATCGAAGAAAAATCTGCTGATCTTCAGATGTTTATACATGCATTAATCTCGTCCCGTATCAAATACTACAACTCCTTTTTCTCTGCACTCAATTGGTCTGCCCTTAATCGCCTCCAGTCCATCCAAAACGCTGCTGGAAGGCTACTTACTAGGTAATCTAGATGGTTTTACATCACTCCTATACTACAATCTCTCCGCTGTCTACCTATCAAATATAGGATTCAGTTTAAGATCCTCACTTTCACATACAGGGCACTGCAGGGCCAGTCACCTGCATATGCAGCTGATTTATTACATCCTTACTCGTCAAATTGAACCCTAAAGTCTAATATGCTCAATCTACTGACTCTCCCTCGCACCCGGCTGAAGACACGTGGTGACCGGTCATTTGATATATAGCTCAGAGACTCTGGAACAAACTGCCTCATTTAACAGTCTGCTGTCTCTGTGGACTCTAAACTTACATTTTTAAACAGGCCTTTGGATGAGCTCCTCCATCTTTATTTTTATCTATGTATTTGTGATTCATTTTTTACTCTGTCTAATACGTATATTATTATACGTTTTATGTAAAGCACTGTGTGATTTATCTGTGAAAAGTGCTCTATAAAAAAATGTTACTTACCACTTTCAGTTTCTATTCTACTCATGATAAGAGTTGAACCCCTGACTACCGTCACCAACTGCCAATCCGAAAAATAGGCATAGCACTTTTGTTTACAAATCTCAGTTCGCAGTTAGAACTTCAACAACTCACCTGACGGTGCGTACACACTATCCACAATGGAAGCAATGGCTTAATGAATTTCAATAAAGGAGAGCGAGGTGAGCGAGTGGCATGCTGGGCAATATGTAGTTGGCGTGAGGGGCGAAAAGAAAAAAGTTCTTATTTTCCCACTTTGTGCAAATTACCCACGACAATTGTGTCAGACTGACCAATCATGTGACTTTGTAGGTGGGTGCATCATGTCCTCCAAACAGGTAACTTTGGTCCATTCACTAATATATTCTGTTGTAATCCGGTAGCATATCGTTGTGTTAGCCAGCACCCCGGCAAACACTCACATTGGAGGCACCTTGGGAGAATCTAAGGGGATAGGCAAGTTTTTCACGAAGAGTGTGTATGTACTCTTACAACGATTGCAAATAATTTAGGGGTCATGAAAAGGTGTTCAGATTTAGCCAATTCATGATGCATTCACCTTAATTCATGACACACTGCTCTTCCCTAGTAGAAAGTACATAAGCAGCTTCTAATAAAAGTATTGGCATCGATAAACAATCCTGGCCCTGTATTACTTGGTATCGGATCGAACCCAAATGCAGTATTGCACACCCCTATTCACGCCAGCTAGGCATTGCCGGGTATGCCACACTTGAAAATTGAAAATGGGCACTGTCCCCTAGGGATTTCCCCATACACTACACATTTCAAAGGCAAATATGAATAATGAATATTAGGGGTGGAACAGTACATGTATTTGTATTGAACCGAAACTGTATGGGCGTCACGGTTCGGTGCATGAATTTAAACGGAGAATACACGGTATAAAAAATAAATTAAAGTCACGTGCAAATTAATCAATGTAATGCGGAAATACTGTTAGAAACACGAGTTGTTTATGGACACCTAATCTGTAGCCCCGCCTTAGCTCTGAAGCTAAGTAGCCGAGCTCCACCTATGTATGCAGTTTTTTGTCAGATCGACTGTCCGGTGAGTGAGTCAGCACTAAGGACGAGTATTGGTGGCGACCCACAAGAGTTAAAGGACCCGCCGACCTCTAAGATCACAAGTTTGAGAAAACTTCGGTTTCCCAGTCAGTTACAGTCATAGATTGTATATACCGGTTACAGTAGTACAGGCGATAGAGTGGTGGATAAGATGAGGACTGTGTGTCAGCATTGTTCACCAGCTGTTGGGTATGCGAGTGGAAATATATCTAACATGCTAACGGATATCAGACGCATTCACCCAGATGTGCTAGCTCAGGGGAGAAACTGTATGACACTAGATGGTACAGCTTGAGTCATGCACAATAAAAAAAATTGCGTTCTGCATTTTTGTTTAGCTTTTCCCTCCATTGTACTGAACCGTGATGTCTGAAACGAGGTATGAACCGAACCGTGACTTCTGTGTACCTTTCCACCCCTAATGAATATGCATCTTCCCATCGTTATTCACTGCAATGTATACCTTTGTGTAAATCCTTTAATTTGCCAATATTCCCTCCATAAATGTGGACTATTATGAGCGGGAGGGAAGTCATTCTTTTCAGGGAAGTCATACTCTTTTCAGAGAATTCTACTAATCAGTAGGCCGGCACTATAACTGCATTTATAGTTACACTGCATTAACAGAATGTAATTAATAGTGAGTTTGTTATTATCTATTACAAAAAAGGACAGTTCAATCACAACTGTATATATGCCTCATTGTGTGTGAATAGAGGTGAATAAATATTTGTTTGTGTTTCAGCGAAGTGTCAGTTGCGTTTCATACGAAAAACATTTGGTGGCGGGGGGTTGTTGTTCGGACAGACCATATACGGTCTATGGGAAAGACCTGCCCCTACTGCAAAAAAAAATCCTAAAGGAAGTTAAAGCAGCCATGGGTGGATTCTGAGGCTAACAAGACATGCTCTACGTTAGCATTCTATAGACTGCCATTCATTTTAGGGTCACTTTGACAGCAAATCAATTTACATCTGAAGCGTTCTACTTGTCCATTTTTTATTTTTAACTGTACTTACACACTGCCACAGACTTGAGATTCAAAGTAACCGGAAGTCATTCATTTTCAATGGAAGCCGGCTTCTCTCAGCTCCAAGGACCGGCAAATCACTCGGCGTCGCGTTTTGGGCGTGTTGAGCAACCAGAGCATCAAGCAGAAAAGTTGAAGTTTGTTCAACTTTATGCCAATGAGCTATGACGCGTTTCAGCGGCAAATGACAGTCAACCAATCGGAATTTAAGTACATCTGCTAGTCTTCCTTGCTTGGTGTGAATGTCCTGCCACGTCAGAGCAGCCAAAGTGGCCAAAAGCGTCTAAAGTTTCCCCGTACTTTTTTGACAAGCATCCTTGACAGGGCGTCCAGAGCTTCTTTTGAAGCTCAAATCTGTGGCGGTGTGTACGTACAGTAAAGAAACACGACAATGTATAAAAGGCTCCATTACCTTGTATCTCATGTTATAGCCCCGTACCAGCAGTTTTTGAAATAATATGCTAACGATTGGGTCATCCTCACGTAATTTAATGCTGCACAGTATAGTCCAGGAAAAGCTTGCAGGCATACAGTCAAGGGAGAAGACCATAGAGGTCATGGAAAGACATGGAAAAAATATTTCGGGAACGTTTTTGATGGATTGGAATTGGATAATACCTCCTACTCATGCTCTCGACCTCTGCAAGTTGCAAGATTCGAAATGATTCAGATTTCTCTTGGCACGGCTACGAGAAGAATTACAACTTTCAGACAGGTTACTCACGTCACATCTACGTCATCACGTTCAGCACGAGGCTGCGCAGTACGTTCTGGCATGATCTGAAAAGTGCTTCTAATTGACTTTACTTGTTTTCCATAGGAATGACTGGCGTCTGTTCGTCCATTCATTATACTGTTTATGCTCATAGCAGATATCCACAAACCAATGGGTGACGTCACATATGCTCTGTCCATAAATCTATACAGTCTATGGTCTGAACGGGAGTAACGACCCTATTATCCTTTAGATACGAAGCTAGCGAAAATCCTTAAGGCAAATGGACAGTGCCCGTTGTTTCACAACATTACGTACGCTTCGATATTCACACGTTTGATAAATGTAGCAAGACATCTACATTTAATGCTGGTATTTTACCTAACGTTAGATGGCTAGAACTGCAACGTTATGGATAATGACAAAACCTACTGTACGCGTATTGTAAGTTACAAAGAGACCTCCTTACATTGTTTGGCAACCAGCTAATAAAATTAATTCGTTACTATCAGCAAACCACTAAACTTGAGCCATGCGACACTGCCATGCATTGCTCGGCCATGGTACATTAATGTAAGCATGTAAAGGCAACACGCAGTAGTCACTAAATTCCGTAACTAGGGCCTACTGTACTGACCAACATCATATTCGTTAAATATTCTAGCGGTGATAGATACAGACTAGCTATATTAAACTAATTAACTACATAGTAAACACGCGTGGATTAACCCGTTGTCGAAACTATCAAGGAAGACCAAGGCTTAGTAAATTGTAACGTTTGCCACACGACGACGTTAACCATGCGAGGTACTACAGCGATCTAGCAACATTATATTTCTCGGTAGGCAACAACGACGTGCTACTTTTAAATCGCTACTTGACCATTTAGGCAATCATTGTTTAAAAAATGCGTCAATATGATTGTCAACTATGTCAATTCATAATTGTTATTAGCTCCTTTGGTTGGGTAAATACGGTGTGGCAGGAGCCGGCCTGCAATGTGCCACTGGACAACAAAGGAACTGCGACAGAAAAATACGCTCTCTAGCCAGCGCTTTCTAAACTCGTGCCAGTTAGGAAAGCAATAAGATCCTCTGGTTGGGTACACCCGTTTGTCACGATAAACAATGTGGGTGAGCAGTAGGGTATATTAATATAGTCAATGTTTTTACATTGGCCCGTATTATTAAACGGAAACATTTGCTAAAGTAGGCTGGCTAGGTACAAGCTAACTAGCTAGCGCCACCACAGACGGATAACGTGTCCGTAATGATTTATGACGAGTAAAAACACAGGAGAACACTTCCCCACCCAGGCCTTACATTTTGAAGGGTAAGAACTTGGTTCTTGATTCTACCTACTTAAAGCTATGATGCTAACTTCAATATCATACATATAATTTTTCATATTCAAGTTAACTGCCTTTCAACCAAGATTTAAAATTAGTAAATTAAACAAAAACTCACCCCAACAGCTTTCAGCACTGTCACCAGCGCCGCCAGAAGCAGCACGGCACATTACGTAGTGATCCGAGTGGGGTCTTAACGCGAGATTTAATATCACACACGACAAACGAGAAAGGTGATGTAAACATCACGTGAACATAGCTTAATTTTCAAAATAAGTGTTTTCCGAAAATACCTGTTAGGTCTCAGAGAAATTAATGTACTTATTTGTGTAAAATACGTGTTTAATTAGTTAAACTCTGTTTTCAGGGCACCCTGATCTCATATCCATTAGCTTTATTTGTACAAAGCTGATTGGTCTAAATACCAATTAATTATAAATAATATCACAATGAGGCTGTCTAGTAATCGGATGTGCCCTCCTCAAGCAGCATCTAGCAATTGTAATTTTATCCTCGGAACCATTTGACGATGACAGTTGCATTATAATTTATTTTTCTCTCCAATGTGCAAAAGGCAAAGCCAAAAATCGAAGGTACATATTGTGAAATATCTAGGTGTCGACACAGTTGGGTAAACCTCCATGTGGCGCTGTGGTCCAACTCACTACCTTGCAGCACCACTGCATTTATTGATATATTTTTCCAAAATGTTCTCCCCTCCCATATGGTCATGTCTAATTCCTCCTGCCCTGCCTTGTTGGCAACTGCACTACGGGGTAGATAGGTAAGGACTCGGACACCATTACATCATCATGTCACTGTCGAGCAAGTCCTTGTGTGCTGGTTGGGCACCTGTGAATTCAATCAGTTGTATATTTGATGAAAGTGTAAAAAATCCCACATAAAGTACTGGTACCCTCTGGTACCCTTCCACTTAAAAAAACGTTCAATTTCCTCTGAAAGAACTTGACAAAAGTATTTGGTACTTATCATTCCTTATTTAATCCTTATTTCACTTTTGAGTTAAAGTTTTTGTTCCAAATTCAAGTTTCAAGTTTATTTGTCACATATATAGAAGACTGCAGGTGTTATTTGATGTACAGTGAAAATCTTGTGCCCTGGTTCAAATTTCAACAATGCAGTTATAATAACAATAATAAAAACCGAAAGATGTGCAAAAATAACTACATTAGACACCTTCTCTATCAATCAATAACAATATGATATCATAAGGGGTCAAGCAATATATATATACAATTATGTACATCACAAAGAGATTCCCCTAAATGAGTAAAGGTTAATAAAAGATTTGAAATAAAGGTAATATACGTGGCGAGGGCATTAATGCACTTTCTCAAGGCTACAGGTGTGACCGGCCTCACACTCCGATACAGTAGGTGGCGGTGTATGCTCCATTACAGTTGGTTGCGATCTGCAGGTATTCCAAAGAAGAAGACGAAGACAAAGAAGAAGAAGAAGAAGAAGAAGAAGAAGAAGAAGAAGAAGAAGAAGAAACATGTTCTCCAGGCAGATATGCCTTGGAGGCCGAAATTATTTGATTGGTTGATTCAAAACAGAGGTCAGACCTCACATTACATTTACTTTTGATTGATAATTACGATCAGGGCAGCTGACGGGGTGGACAACCGGGAATGTTGTCCCGGGCCCAGTCCTGAAGGGGGCCCCAAATTTAGTTTTTGCTCAGTACATATATTTAGCAGGGGGCCCCAAATGTGGAGTTTGTCCCAGGCCCACAGATTACTGTTGGCAGTCCTGATTACGATTTATACAATGCCTTTGCGAAAGTATACGGCCCCCTTGAACTTTTCGAGCTTTTTGCCAAATAAGAGCAACTTTGACTGAAATAACCACTCTTTAAAACCGAGGTATGCAGCAAAGCATTTGTGAAGCCACAACACGCACAACCTTGAGGCGGATGGGCTACAACAGCAGAAGACCCCATCGGCTACCACTCATCTCCACTACAAATAGGAAAAAGAGGCTACAATTTGCAAGAGCTCACCAAAATTGGACAGTTGAAGACTGGAAAAATTTTGCCTGGTCTGATGAGTCTCAATTTCTGTTGAGACATTCAGATGGTAGAATCAGAATTTGGCGTAAACAGAATGAGAACATGGATCCATCATGCCTTGTTACCACTGTGCAGGCTGGTGGTGGTGGTGTAATGGTGTGGGGGATGTTTTCTTGGCACACTTTAGGCCCCTTAGTGCCAATTGGGCATTGTTTAAATGCCACAGCCTACCTGAGCATTGTTTCTGACCATGTCCATCCCTTTATGGCCACCATGTACCCATCCTCTGACGGCTACTTCCAGCAGGATAATGCACCATATTACAAAGCTCGAATCATTTCAAATTGGTTTCTTGAACATGACAATGAGTTCACTGTACTAAAATGGCCCCCACAGTCACCAGGGGCCTCATTTATAAATGTGGCGTACGCATAAAAGAAGGCGTACACTGCTCTCTACGCAATAATTGGGATTTATAAAAAGCAAACTTGACGGGAAAATGTGCGGTCCTTCACGGAAACTCTGACCCATGCGTACGGACAAAAACGGGTAATATGAGAAATGGCGACACCGCCGGCAGATGTGTGAAACACGTGAAGCTGTCTGAAACTGCAGACCGTTGTGTAGCTAAACGAAATCGAAATACTGCCTCTCATTAATAATATGAACATTTCACAAAGCCATTCTTACAATCAACAGCCTGTGGTGGAATACAAATTAAATAAAACAAGATTGTAGCCAACTTAAATGGAAACAAAGACATATTTGCAAAAAGAACACTCAAATATGTTCTTTAATTATATTGGCATGTTATGTAATTCATCCTCATAAATAATACGGTAAACAAAATAATGTTTAAAACATATCCTTGTCGATGCGTCCGTCTGGCGTAGCAGACATACATTAGATTAGATAGATGTCTTTATTGTCCACTGGGGAAAGTTGTGTTCATAAATGTCATCAGCTACGGAACCATGGTGTTCATGTATATGCCGTTAGTCCATTTCATTTCCATCCATCAATTGTTCCATTGTGACGGATGTCTTAAGCATTTTGAAAGCTGGAATTAATTCCATTTGCGCATAATCCCATTTACAATTACATGAATACCGACATCTGTAGCTGATCAGATACAATCACCTACATGGTCATTAAAAGCCATGATACCAACCCAATGCGTAATGACGCACAATGGCTGATCTTGTGCTGTTAGAAGATGTGGCAAATGGAAGGATTCGGAGGGAACACATTTTCAGACAGCAAGAAGACTTGCTGGCAAACGAGGACGAGTGCCAGTCCCACTTCAAGTCCTTACAACACTTGAATTTATGGCGACTGGCACTTTCCTGAGGGAATTGGCTGACAGGTCTGGAATTTCACAGCCAACCCTTAGCCGGGTTATGCCAGACGTGTTAATAGGTGTAATTGGTGTGTCGCATGATTACATAAAGTTTCCTTACACTGCGGGTGAACAGGCAAACAAAAAGCGCAATTTGCAGCTATGTCCGGTTTCCCATATGTAATCGGTGCTATTGACTGCATTCATGTTGCCATAATAAGGGCACCAAATGAGAATTAAAAGCATTTTCATTCGATCAATGTCCAAATAAATTGTGATGCAGACATGTTGCTGTAATGTAACCAATTTTCCCCCACCCATGGCAGACACACATTCGCAATGAAGCGGCAGACGCTTTGATATCGACTGATATCTGACCACTTTTTATTTGGGCCACGGTCCGACTTTCTTACAGCGTCTGCAACCTTTTGCCACTCCAACGCCTTTTTGGCATTGGTAATAGGCACACTTTGCTCTTCAAACAACATTTTCCTCCTCTTTTCCACCTCGCCAACAATATTTTCTAATTCACATTGAGTGAAGTTTCTTTTCTTGGTTTTCCTCTCTTTGTTTGCCATGATTTCTCAATCAATGAATATTAATTTTGGGGCGTTTCACTGACTATTTATTGGCAATTATAGGCGTGACATGCAGCCGCAAAAGCCGCGCCACATTAAGAGTTGATTGTGATTTATAAAGGGAAAACGGCGTAGGACGTGCGTGCGCACAGTTTTATAAATCTGAATATTTCTTTGCGTACGAACGTCCTGTATTTCGTCCATACGCCACTTCTGACGCAAATCCACCGCAAACTTTTATAAATGAGGCCCCAGATCTCAACCCAATAGAGCATTGGGATGTGGTGGAACGGGAGCTTCGTGCCCTGGATGTGCATTTCATAAATCTCCATCAACTGCATGATGCTATCCTATCAATATGGGCCAACATTTCTTTAGAATGCTTTCAGCACCTTGTTGAATCAATGCAACATAGAATTAAAGCAGTTCTGAAGGCGAAAGGGGGTCAAACACAGTATTAGTATGGTGTTCCCAATAATCCTTTAGGTGAGTGTATGTCAGTATGTCCCCTGTCTATGTATGTTATATTCATCTTTGTGTGTATTGTTTGAGAAAGGAGAAAGGCATGAGTGGACTGGTGTCAACTGGCCATCACCATCCGTCTGCTGGAGGAGGCAGTGACCCTAGTTGACCTTTGTAGACTTTAGTTATGTGCTATGGTTGTTTTATAAAGAAAATATGTGTTAATGTGTATGCCAGCAAACTACTGTGAGTTCAATGATATCAGTTTAAGTTAATTATGGATAATAGGTTTCTGTGTTCATTCTAGTCTTTGGTAGGTGTCTTCGATGTCTTGTGATTTTCCACATAGAGTTTTAGTTTGTTTTCTCCGCCCGAGTAAATAATTTCTTATTGGCAATTGAAATGTTAGTTAAGAACTGTCTCATAACCTTGGTATTGTCTCCTTTAGCATTTATTTGGATTACTTTTTTGTTGATCAAATCAGTGGGCTACAATACAAGTTTTGATAAGAGGGGGGCAATTTCCTTTTAATTTTAATCATATGTTACTTTTTGTTGAACTGTTCTGGTGTTAACCATGATTTTTGCTGCTATTCCAAAGCCTCCCAGAGCCAGGATCAAGAGGCTGGGAATTTGTGGGTTGTTTTATGGGTAATATCAATTGTAGAACCAATTAGTTGAATGGTTCTGTTAGGCATTTTTATAAATTAAATTCTGCCATCTGAGACATAGTGATGTTGTTATGGTTACTGTGTCTTTCCTATTTAGAGACACTGACATGTTTTTCCTAGATGTTTAGACCTCATATCACATATGTTGAGATATTGCCCAGATAGCTTTGTGTCAAAGGGTGTCATAGGGTCAATCAACAGATTCCTCTCACCCTAAAGCTTTTGAGATATTTTTAACTTTGAAACAATATGGGTATAATTTTTACAAAGTACATTTTTGATTCTTACTAAGATATGATTAAGACATTTTCTATTTTTTTTACAAATATATTTTTAGATTTTTAGGTTTGAATTGATATTTCTTGGTTTCATGTTCAGTTTTGGTTATGATTTTGTCTTGCACGATCTAAAGAAAGATTTTTAACCAGTCTGTTTAAGCTAATGTTTTGTTTATCACTGAGTAGAGACTTGATCCATCAATCCTGAGGAGTGTTTTGGAACTGGCTAGAATAACAGCCAAACTAGTCTTGAACTACAATAGACAGTTCAAGCTTAAGATCAACTGGATGTTCAAGCAGACGTTAAGGTGAAGAAGCCTCCAAGGCTGACCTGTTGCCAACAAAAAATCATTGACACGTATTTGTCTTTTCACCCCTAACTTCATCAAATGCAGATAATGTCACTTCCTGGGAAAGATGCCAATTTGGGAACAGTCCATTAGCTCATTCCATACTATCTACTACAATTAAAAATACCAAAACATTCTGGGTTTGGAGAGTTGCCTTGCCTATTCTCTGGCAAATTCTTATGCCGTTTTAGGAACCTGTGAAGTTAAGAAATGACCTCAAAGACACATGATATCTCTGAACACAGGCAACATGTTTTTTATATATGTATAATATCATAAATTTATTCATTACTTTTTTTCACTAGTTTTTCTTTAAAAACCTCTGGAATCCATGTTAAGTGTACTGTATATGTGTAGGCCAGAACCCATGTTAGAGTGTACTGTATATGTGTAGGCCAGAACCCATGTTACAGTGTACTGTATATGTGTCAGTACCCATGTTAGAGTGTACTGTATATGTGTAGGCCAGAACCCATGTTACAGTGTACTGTATATGTGTCAGTACCCATGTTAGAGTGTACTGTATATGTGTAGGCCAGAACCCATGTTACAGTGTACTGTATATGTGTCAGTACCCATGTTAGAGTGTACTGTATATGTGTATCTGAATCCATGTTAAGTGCACTGTATATGTAGACCAGAACCCATGTTAGAGTGTACTGTATATGTGTAGGCCAGAACCCATGTTACAGTGTACTGTATATGTAGGCCAGAACCCACGTTAGATTGTACTGTATGTGTAGGCTAGAACCCATGTTAGAGTGTAATTTATATGTGTATCAGAACCCATGTTAGAGTGTACTGTATGTGTGTGTATCAAAACCCACGTTAGAATGTACTGTATATATAGGCCAGAACCCATGTTAGAGTGTACTATATATGTGTCAGAACCCATGTTAGAGTGTACTGTATATGTAGGCCAGAACCCACATTAGATTGTACTGTATATGTGTGTCAGAACCCACATTAGTGTGTACTCTATGTATGTATCAGAACCCATGTTAGAGTGTACTGTATATGTGTATCAGAACCCATGTTAGATTGTACTGTATATGTGCCAGAACCCATGTTAGAATGTACTGTATATGTGCATCAGAACCCATGTTAGAGTGTACTGTATGTGTAGGCAAGAACCCATGTTAGAGTGTACTTTATATGTGTATCAGAACCCATGTTAGAGTGTACTGTATGTGTGTGTATCAAAACCCACGTTGAAATGTACTGTATATATAGGCCAGAACCCATGTTAGAGTGTACTGTATATGTAGGCCAGAACCCACGTTAGATTGTACTGTATGTGTAGGCTAGAACCCATGTTAGAGTGTACTTTATATGTGTATCAGAACCCATGTTAGAGTGTACTTTATGTGTGTGTATCAAAACCCACGTTAGAATGTACTGTATATATAGGCCAGAACTCATGTTAGAGTGTACTGTATATGTGTCAGAACCCATGTTAGAGTGTACTGTATATCAGTACCCATGTTAGAGTGTGCTGTATATGTGTAGGCCAGAACCCATGTTACAGTGTACTGTATATGTGTCAGTACCCATGTTAGAGTGTACTGTATATGTGTATCTGAATCCATGTTAAGTGCACTGTATATGTAGACCAGAACCCATGTTAGAGTGTACTGTATATGTGTAGGCCAGAACCCATGTTAGAGTGTACTATATATGTGTCAGAACCCATGTTAGAGTGTACTGTATATGTAGGCCAGAACCCACATTAGATTGTACTGTATATGTGTGTCAGAACCCACATTAGAGTGTACTCTATGTATGTATCAGAACCCATGTTAGAGTGTACTGTATATGTGTATCAGAACCCATGTTAGATTGTACTGTATATGTGCCAGAACCCATGTTAGAATGTACTGTATATGTG
>JACXGM010014346.1:0-22185 GCA_016801145.1 Umbra pygmaea
ATCCCCAACTGGAGCCCCATACAGGACTCCATTCAAGGTCTCCAAGAAGGCCGAATACTCTGAACTCCTGTTTGGTGCATATGCACAAACAACAGTCAGAGTTTTCCCCCCAGCAACCCGCAGGCGCAGGGAGGCGACCCTCTCGTCCACCGGGGTAAACTCCAACGTAGCGGCGCTCAGCCGGGGGCTTGTGAGTATCACCACACCCGCACGGCGCCTCACACCCTGGGCAACTCCGGAGAAGAAAAGAGTCCAACCCCTATCCAGGAGAATGGTTCCAGAACCGAGACTGTGCGTAGAGGTAAGCCCCACCAGATCTAATTGGTAGCGCTCCACCTCCCGCACCAGTTCCGGCTCCTTCCCCCCCAGAGAGGTGACGTTCCATTTACTTTACAAGGTGACTCCACTTATAAGTAATATGCTGTAACTATGGGGCAAATATATATTTAAAACCTAGCTAAACTTTAAAAAGTTAAATCTTACCTGGAGTTATGTAGGCTAGCTTTCAGCAGCAGTTGCACCCAGATTGCCAGTGAGTGTGTGTAACGTAGAGTGAGTAAGCAGCGTTGCCAACTCTCAGCTAGCGTCACAGTCCGATCATAGAGTTAGATACCGCCCAAAAGTCTATGGCTCCTCCCTCACTCCTCCCTCTCATCTAAAATCGTCACATCTGCAACCAAGATGTCTGTGCCCGTAATGGCAAATTCGGTGACCCACATCAGATTTTAACAAACCAATGGATGAGGTCACACATGGCTCCATCCATTAATTATACAATCTATGGATGATAACTGTGCTTTAAAAAAGTACATTATCTGTACCGGATACTTGTTTCAACTGAGTTACTAGCAGACGATAGTTTCAAACACTGATAGTTCCAGCACTGAAAGCCGTTAATATTAGGTGTTTCCGAAGTACGATGGCTGGTAAGTTGATGAAATTACTGTATTTTTTACTTGTAAACACATTAGCCGACCTCTCATGAACCTGACGTTAGTTGGGCTACATTTACCTCAATTTTTCTTAAAGTTTGTTTACATACAACATTTATTTTTGTTGTTAAAGTTAGCATATATTTTATTTTAATTGAAGAGGTTGACATGTGAAACTATTGTAGACTGACCTTTACCAAAACAACTGAGGTTGTGTTTTAAATAGTTGTTATTTAGAATACAGTGAATAATTTCAGCTGCTCAACATAACTCCTTGTGTTTATGGCTCCCTGTGACTAATATGAAAAGTGATACTCAGTTTGTGATTTAGCTGAAAAAAGCACATGTACACTGCTGCTTTTGTGACACATTGAACTTTAATCTAACAGTCACTTGTGTGTAAAGGAATTTATACACCTGAAACAAGAATATCTCAGAATAGATTTTTTTGAATGACATTTACTTTTACATTATCAAAATGTTCTCTTTCTCTGTTAGGTGATAGAGAAGTCTAAAACAAGACTTATACCTACATAATGTAAGTCTCAAGTTACAGCTGTCAAACAGGTGGATTTTAATTTGCAAAGCCATACACAATCACTGCGTGTGTGTGTGTTGTTGTTTTGTTTGTTTTCAACAGGATGGATTATTAGTGGAGAGTGGAGCGATGACCAGGCTGGGGGAGCTTGCTATTCCTGTAAGCAGTGGAGTCTCCAGATCATTCTACAGCTTGAATACAATTGGCTGCCTTGTTTATATATATTTTTTATTACTGTTGACTAAACTTCTTTCTTGACTTAAACTAAGCAGCTTCTGGCATTCATTGATATTCATTTCATGTGCATGTCTATTTGAATGTTTTTTAACATAACATTAGGATGTTGGTAATTATGACCATAGATTCATGAGAAAAATATATACAGTACATACCTTATGGGAGCAGTCCCTCTTCCCACCAAAATTAAAAACAAAAAAAAAGTAAATTCAAAGTGCTTTATTGGCATGAAAGTTTAAAGAACAATGTTTTCCAAAGCATCAAAATACAATTTGTCAATATACACACAATATACAGAAATATTAACATTAACACAACATTGATACAACTGGTTGTAGAACAGCCAGGCTCAGCTAACAAGTTTGCATAAGACCATTAACTGTCAAAAGTCATACAACATGGAAAGATTGAGCACAACAAGACAAGGCAGAGAGCGGTTTCCAGATGTGCGGTCCAAGCTCTTTTGAAGAAGGACAAATAAACTGATAACATTGAGGACCGCAATAGTCAGCCAAACAAACTTGCTGCAGCAGATGAAAGACCCATTATGCCACAATCAGTGTCATCCCTTGCATTCGGAAGATGTCCAGCAGTGCCATCAGGTCAGAGCTGCAGAAAACAGTCGATCCCTGGTACACCCATCTACTGTCTGGGGAAGTTTGGTCAGAAGTGGCTGTCATGGAAGACTTGGGACCAAAAAGCCATACCTCAGATATGGAAAAAAGGCCAAGTGACCTGGAAATGAAGGAACTGGTGTGCAGAGAAATGGCAGCAGGCACTCTGGACTTATGAGTCAAAATGTGTGTGTGTGTGTGTATACATTTACACACATTTTGGTATTATAAGAGTTAGGGATGTGTATATATGCATATATGTCAAAATGTGTGTGTTTTTGTAATACATATACATAAATACACATACATTCATAAGTGTGCATGTATATGTATACACTCACCTAAAGGATTATTAGAAACACCCGGTCGAGTTCTCATTAATGCAATTATCTACTCAACCAATCACATGGCAGTTGCTTCAATGCATTTTGGGGTGTGGTCCTGGTCAAGACAATCTCCTGAACTCCAAACTGAATGTCAGATTAGGAAAGAAAGGTGATTTAAGCAATATTAAGCATGGCACGGTTGTTGGTGCCAGACGGGCTGGTCTGACTATTTCACAATCTGCTCAGTTACTGGGATTTTCATGCACAACCATTTCTAGGGTTTACAAAGAATGGTGTGAAAAGGGAAAAACATCCAGTATATGTGCCAGTCCTGTGGGCGAAAATGCCTTGTTGATGCTAGAGGTCAGAGAAGAATGGGCTGACTGCTTCAAGCTGATAGAAGAGCAACTTTGACTGAAATAACCACTTGTTACAACCGAGGTATGCAGCAAAGCATTTGTGAAGCCACAACACGCACAACCTTGAGGCGGATGGGCTACAACAGCAGAAGACCCCACCGGGTACCACTCATCTCCACTAGAAATAGGAAAAAGTGGCTACAATTTGCAAGAGCTCACCAAAATTGGACAGTTGAAGACTGGAAAAATGTTGCCTGGTCTGATGAGTCTCGATGTCTGTTGAGACATTCAGATGGTAGAGTCAGAATTTGGAGTAAACAGAATAAGAACATGGATCCATCATGCCTTGTTACCACTGTGCAGGCTGGTGGTGGTGGTGTAATCGTGTGGGGGATGTTTTCTTGGCACACTTTAGCCACCTTAGTGCCAATTGGGCATAGTTTAAATGCCACGGCCTACCTGAGCATTGTTTCTGACCATGTTCATCCCTTTATGGCCACCATGTACCCATCCTCTGATGGCTACCAGCAGGATAATGCACCATGTCACAAAGCTTGAATCATTTCAAATTGGTTTCTTGAACATGACAATGAGTTCACTGTACTAAAATGGCCCCCACAGTCACCAAGGGCTTCATTTATAAAACGTTGTGGTGGATTTGCATCAGAAGTGGAGTACAGACGAAATATAGGACGTGCGTACGCAAAGAAATATTCAGATTTATAAAACTGTGCGCACGCACGTCCTACGCCGTTTTCCCTTTATAAATCACAATCAACTCTAAATTTGGCATGTCACGTCTATAATTGCCCATAAAAAGTCAATGAAACGCCCCAAAATTAAAATTAATTGATTGGGAAATCATGGCAAACAGAGAGAGGAAAACCAAGAAAAGAAACTTCACTCAATGTGAAGTAGAAAATATTATTGGCGAGGTGGAAAAGAGGTGGAAAATGTTGTTTGAATGGCAAAGTGTGCCTATTAACAATGCCAAAAAGGCGTTGGAGTGGCAAAAGGTTGCAGACGCTGTAAGAAAGTCGGACGGGTGGGGGAAAATTGGTTACATTACAGCAACATGTCTGCATCACAAATTATTTGGACATTGATTGAATGAAAATGCTTTCGATTAATGAAAGCATTTTCATTCTCATTTGGTGCCCTTATTATGGCAACATGAGTGCAGTCAATAGCACTGAATACATTTGGGAAACCAGACATAGCTGCAAATTGCGTTTTTTTGTTTGCCTGTTCACCCCCAGTGTAAGAAAACTTTATGTAATCATGCGACACACCAATTACACCTATTAACACGTCTGGCATAACCAGGCTAAGGGTTAACTGTGAAATCCCAGACCTGTCAGCCAATTCCCTCTGGAAAGTGCCAGTCGCCAGAACTCCAAATGTTGTAAAGACTTCATGTGGGACTGGCACGGCCTGGTTTCTCAGAGTGCTCCTCTGTAACGCTCCCAATAGAGGACAGAGCAGAGCCGCCGGCAGTTCGACGGTCGAGCGTCAAGCGCCATTATCTCGCGAACCCTATATGCTAGCAACTGAAACTTGATACCGTTGGAAAGAGGGGAATTACACGTAAATAACGCGTGGTGGCTAATTTCTGTCAATTAAACGCAGCCAGAGCTATGGTGCCTCAAAGTTTGTCGTGTTTTTTAGACAGTCACCTTCTTTCCTAAACACATTACAGACAGGAAGTAGGAAGCAGGCGCGGTTCTAGCCATAGATTGTAGGTTCTAGCAGGGGGGCACTTACGTTCGCTTGGCAACACTATGTTATTTTGGCAACACAAACTCTGATTTGTCAAAATGACAATTCTAAAGTGATGTAGCACATCATCCTGATGTTCACTTGTTGGTATGGCCTTCAAACTTTGCACCCTGGTCCACGAGCCCTGGGGTGCTTGACAATATGCATTGAAAAGCCTTATTCATCATGGTTTACATGTTAAAAAACTAAATATGTATACATTCTTTAGTTTTTGGGGATAATTATTTTATAAAACAAAATTCAATGACCCACGATGTTGAATTTCAATAATCTATGTTGTAGCCATGTTGAGTCCAAAACCATAAGGCAATTTTTTTGGGGGAAAAACAAGGTATGTCAAACTCCTTAAAGCATAACTCTCGCCAAAATGCAACCTACAGGCTTTTTTAAAATGTACCAGAGTCTGTCACGTTGAGAGTGATAGATGAGAGAGGGAGACCCAAATGCAGGATGATGGTTGTATTCCATAATAGTTTAACATGTCAGAACAAATAAGGACAAGGCATAAAGAAAAGCAGCACACAAACTAAACCTGCAACATGCTCTTGAAGCGGCACGGGCGATGTACTACATAAGGTTACTCCTCGGTGTGGCACAGTTCATGAAAAACCATCAGAACCATTCGGTTCGCTTGTCTCGGTTCGGTGCGTGTGTGCGTCGCACGATTTTTCTGTACACTGCTAATGTGCAAAAAAACCACCTACTGCCGTTAAAACTGCCGTTACTGCCGTTACTTACTGCCGTTACTGATGTTAAAACACTTACCAGAAATGATTAACGGGATGAGCGTGACAAAGCAACTCATGGCAGCTGAATGGACGAATGCGTTACGTGGGTCTGGCAGCTGGCTGCTCCCGAATTTCAAACAGACTAATGGCGTTCTGACTACGATCTCATATTATACAAAAATAATTCACCCAAACGTGTTTATGAAAACATTTTAAGCGAGAAATGGGCCATGCAGTTGCTGAATCTGTCTTCATTTCAGATCGACAAAGGTCAGTTTAAAAGATTTTCGTCCGATTTTGAGATGCCACGAGCAGAGCCGATTGCTCCTCAACGGTGGATTGTGAAGTGATGCAAGGTCACCTCACGTGTATTTTTGTATGAGCTACACTGAATTTGGAAGTTTGATAAATGCAAGTTATTTTATTATTATTCTGTAATACTTCAAATTCCGTTTGTGCTTGATTACATTATATAACTATCTTTTAATACTGTATCCTAAATTGTGGATAATTAAGCTATATATCATATGGTGGAGTATATTTCTGGAGTGTTAAGATTAAAAGAAAAAATAACAACAAGGACCGTACAGAACCAACAGAACATTAAAGCACACACAACGTAATCGCGGATAACTTCTTGACACATGAAACATAACGAAACCTAAGGCACACGTGAAGAGGATCACTCACGTAACAGGTTAGAAGAGAACACAATGCCCAACGCCCTCTCTCTAGTCTGGGCTGTTTATAACAAATGCTAACCTAATCACACACGACTGTATGTAATCATTAATCTAACTGATCCAGAAGTTACCCGACTTTCCTAACGTAAACCTAACAAATGACAGCCCACACTAGAGAGAGAGGCCTGACAACAATTAAAGGGGCATAACACAACAATAATGGAGGAACTAAAACACCATGCACTGCACTGAATAAAATCAAGGGAAACCAAAACACAACAATATACACATGAATAAAAGCAAACATACACAGGAGTCCATCTCTCAGTTCAAGATAGTTCGTCATCCCCAGCCCTCCCTGGGCTGGGCGATACAGAGTCAAACTTTTGCTTAAAAGCATAATTAGGATGGGAACACCACTTAAGATTTTACATATTTTTGGTTTTGGTCAAATCGCCTTTTGAATGGGAGTGACAGGGGCACTACTATGATAGCATCAAAATCGCTATCTTTTAAACACTAAGAAGGCTCGACACAACATAAAACTTTGCTCAAAGTATCACCAGGGGCTGTACACATGAACTCGAGCATTGAGAACATTGTTTGTGTACACAGAGTTTACTGAAAATAAAGGTTTTGTACAACTCATTTTAACAGTGTGTCTCTTCTGGCTGCCATTTTGCCAGTCAAAAAGTGTAGATCTCCTTATGCAAATGAACAGACTCCATAGGAGGAAATGTCATGAAGTTGTAATTCCAATGAAAAGCATGCCTTTTAGCTCATAGCAATATCTATTCAAATAATAAAGAGGATTTTCATTCAATATATCAGTCTAAATAATCTAAACTTAGCTGACATAAACTCTCAAGTGAAACATTGTAACACCGGAAACAACTACCCACGCAAGACCTCACGTGACCTTTTCCGCTTTTTTATTTCAGTATTATGTCATATGAGGCTCTTTTTTAAACTACAAGGTCAATATTGTTTTTCACTAACGATAAAACAACGAATTACCCGTGCATTTATATAGAACTAAGCTTTATACATATTATCTGCTCTGTTTTATACTACAGTTTGGTTTTTTTGCAGTTGCTGTTTTTGGCTTTTACGATTCAGAATTATAACTAAGGTTTGTAGTTGTTTCAATAGGTTTTTGATTCACCCAAAGAGAAAAAAAATCTACTCTTTTGCACAGATGCCATTCGAGATGCATGTACTGTAAATATAATTTTTACATGAATTGTCTATTTGGATAAATGTTGACTAAGTTACTCAAATGTATGTGAATGATAAAAGTTATCTTTCATCAACAAAGCATACAATTAGGACACATACGTTTACCTTCAAGTTCAGGGAAACTTCAGACTGATCTGCAAGAAAGGCCCCGTTATGTCACAAATTTTGCCCCACCACTTTTGGACCTGTGGTGCCACCTCTGGCACAGAGTTCCAACAAACCGCCTAGAGGAAATCGGAACTGGCTCATAAGCCAGTCCTCGTTTGCCAGCAAGTCTTATTGCTGTCTGAAAATGCGTTCCATTCGAATCCTTCCATTTGACACATCTTCTAACAGCGCAAGATCAGCCATTGTGCGTCATTACGCATTGGGTTGGCATCATGGCTTTTTATGACCATGCAGGTGATTGTATCTGATCAGCTACAGATGTCGGTATTCATGTAATTGTAAATGGGAATATGCGCAAATTGAATTAATTTCAGCTTTCAAAATGGTTAAGACATCCGTCACAATGGAACAATTAATGGATGTAAATGAAATGGAATAACGGCAAAAACATGAACACCATGATTCCGTAGCTGATGACATTTATGAACACAACTTTCCCCAGTGGACAATGAAGACATCTATCTAATCTAATGAATGTCTGCTCCTCCAGATGGATGCATCGACAAGGATATGTTTTAAACATTATTGTGTTTACCATATTATTTAGTAGGATGAATTACAGAACATGTTTGAGTGTTCTTTTTGCAAATATGTCTTCGTTTGCATTTAAGTTGGCTACAATCTTTTTTTATTTCATTTTTATTCCACCACAGGCTGTTGATTGTAAGAATGGCTTTGTGAAATGTTCATATTATTAATGAGAGGCAGTATTTCGATTTTGTTTAGCTACACATCCGTCTGCAGTTTCAGACAGCTTCACGTGTTTTACACATCTGCCGGTGGTGTCGCCATTTCTCATTTCACCTGTTTTTGTGCGTACGCATGGGTCAGAGTATCCGTGAAGGACCGCACATTTTCCTGTCAAGTGTGCTTTTTATTAATCCCCATTATTGCGTAGAGAGTGGCGTACGCCTTCTTTTGTGCATACGCCACATTTATAAATGAGGCCCCTGATCTCAACACAATAGAGCATATTTGGGATGTGGTGGAACGGGAGCTTTGTGCCCTGGATGTGCATCCCACAAATCTCCATTAACTGCAAGATGCTATCCTATCAATATGGGCTGACATTTAAAAAAATGCTTTCAGCACCTTGTTGAATCAATCCCACATAGAATTAAGGCAGTTCTGAAGGTGAAAGGGGGTCAAACACAGTATTAGTATGGTGTTCCTAATAATCCTGTAGGTGAGTGTGTGTATATATATATAAATACAAAACCTATATATATATATATATATACACACACACTCACATATATATATATAGAGGTACATAAAACACGTGACCGCGTGGCGGTGAGATCACAGAGTGTCGCAACTCTCTCTCTCTATGGCTCTAGAGAATTATATTGATAGAAAACTAGCCTCTTTCCAGGCCATGTTATGATATGTTTACAAAATGTGATGAATTTGTATTGTAGAAATAAAGTTTCTGAAGTGGTGTGAACAAGGGTTGCACTGATCCCATAGTAATCATACCAGTTTTTCACACGGTATGCTAATAATCGGAGTCGTGATTTGAAAGAAATTGCTGCTGTTAGAGGCTATACAACATAATCTGCATAATTACTGCCAATTCTCGTCAATGCAATGTGGATTCTTTCTCAATCACTCACATTGTGCAGTTTAAAAATGACACTAGCCTATGCCACATCATTTGCATAACCATCATGTATTACATATGCCAGTTCAACTTCTAATTACCTGCCGATGTTCTGAAAACATATGGGATTAGTATTAAAATAATTTAAGCATTGAATAAATTAGCTCTACAGCAATAGAACCACCTTCTGTACTTATAGACATCAAATAAAGAAGAAATATTACAAAGTAAAACAATTGTCAATTACCAACAGATTTTAATCCATATTCTTTGAGCTACAGAAGATGTTAAACCAACTTTTGAGCCTCCCATGTGTTGATTAAAATATGTTGGTAATTGACAATTTTATTTCTTTGTAAGATTTTTTTCTTTATTTGCTGTAAGGAAAATACAGCTGGTAAGTTTTGGTTAATGTTAGTTATAGAACTAGGTTTGGTTTACACAAGCTTGGTAATTAGCTAAGTTATTCTGCTTTGGTGCTGTGCCATCATATCGTGTGTGTTGGAAGATTAAAGTGGATTTATCATGAATGCAACTAGTAGCGCACAGGCAAGGTCATCGCTGATGTAGAGAATTGTGGATATGATTCAGGGGGCCCATGGACTGGGAGGGTCCTGTCATCCCAAATAGTGTCCACCTGCCAAAAAATGTCCACTATTCATTTCGGTTAAAAATGTATTTTTTCAAGTAATGATCTCATCTACATTTTTTTGATAAAAAACGAACTGTTTTTATTCTGTAGATACGTGATATAAGCTAAATAAAAATTGCTTGTTATAACAAAATAAATAGAATTCCCCGCCCATACATATTCCTGATTGGTTGCTTTCTCGTGTTTTGTTTATTCAGTCACGCTGTGATCAGCTGGGCATTCGAAACACAACAGCACAGATAACTGCAGATAACTTGCAATCGCCCTGAAACATATAACGGGCCTTAATTTGCAGAGTGCTGGAAACACAGATCAGTATGTAAAGGTGGTTTTGGATTACTTTTTATAGGATGACAGAACCTTTCTGGCACTATCTCATTCAGAATCAGAGGAAGAGGAACTCGATGATTTGGATAATGTGATTTGGGTAAGTTTTGTTAGCCTGTGTTATGTTTTGAAATATGTTAAGGAATTATAATGGTAAGGATGTATTTAAATTATCTTTCAGTTGCCTTTTACATGTGTTAGCTGACATAGCTGGTACAGTAGGCCAGACAAAGGCCTATTATCAGGTAACTGATAAATACATTACCCTAGCTAACTAGCTATGTTTTTTTTTCATCTTTCAGTTGACTTTTACATGTGTTTTTTATTGTTGCACAAAAGCAAATGTTAGATGATACTGCTGATAGGCCAGACAAAGTCCTATCAGAAAAATGATAGAAACATTAGCCTAGCTAACTAGCTATGGTTTGAAACACATTTCAAGTAGCTAACTAATTTTCTAAACAACACCTCAGGAATGTTAATGTCTAAACAATAGGCATAGTTGTTTGAATACACAGATTGTGCTACAGGTGTGGCTTGTGTCAAGGTGGCTGAACCAAGTATTGGCTAATAAAAAATATTGTTGTGTTTGTTGGTCAGAATCATTAGGTCGCACCTGACTTCTTCACCAGTCCTACAAGGAGAACGGTCTCATGCCTCCATTCAAAAAGAGCCGCTCAATCAAGCTGAAGTTACACTTGAAACATGAGGATTTGCACCGAGTGGTAAACTTAATCAACAACTATGCAGAGGATAATGCAGTAGTATTACCTCGATACCACAACAGGACAGAAAAACTTTGCTGGAAAGCTGTTGCCATCGGATGTGACAAAAGCAGCCGTCTGGCGTTTCTACAAGGAAGCCATGATGACACTTTGTATATAAAGCATTAGCTACATGTCATTTCATTTAGCACAAACATTGATGTGACTACATTTATTTTATATTTTTGTGTTTGTGTATTCCAGGGCAACATGCAGTTGGGCTGTCTTCATTTAGGAGGCTTTGGAGAATATTGGTGCCCCACAGCTCAGGGGATGTTTTGTGACAGATGCCATGGACATCACTTGCCCTGCACTTACATCTGACACAGGACAGAAACAATCTGTAAGAATATAGACTCCAATTTCATCCCATTCCATCACTTGGGTGAGTTCCCATTAACATATTTTTTTTTAGTACATTGATTTCAGTACATTGATTTTCCCCAGTGGGAATCAAACATTACAAAATTGTGACAAAGAACACTTACTTCTTTCTGGAGGAACAATGCGTGATAGTATTACCAGTAAGCCTTGTGTCTGAAATGTTTATTAATGTAACAGTGTTTTTTATATGATACAAATAAACAAATATATCTACAATTGCTGGTTTACTAGTGACATATGTAAATTATTGTCACTAATGTCACACGGAGATGGAGTCAAGTGCAGGAGACAGGTCTTTCTTTAATAAATCCAAAGGCACGTAATAGGCAAATACTTAATACAAAAACACAGGAAGCCTAACAGACTTGTAGCGACGTTATCAAACAGATAAATAACAACCAACAAACATGGCTAGATTCAATGGTCCTTAAATACTCGGACTAACGAGCTAAACAGAATGCATCTGTCAAAACATAGAGAAGGCTAGAGTGATAACCACCACATAACTAATACTCAGGAGATTTTGAACGCCGCTTGCTGTCAGGGAGGTGGGCAGGTGTGATAGAGCCCCCCGTCGAAGGCGCAGCTCCAGCCGTGCAGGGAGCTGGGAGAGAACAAGGCCGCCCTCTAGGGCACAGACTGGGACGATCCGGACGCCGACGATGGAACTCCCGGCACAGGGAAGGGTCCAAGACGTCACGGGCCGGCACCCAGCTGCGCTTTTCCGGGCCATTTGCTTCCCAATCGACGTAGTATTCTAGACCCCCCGTCTGCCGTCGGGAATCCAGAAGGCAACGTACGGAATACGCCACCTACATGGCGACCACCAGCGGAGGAGGAGGCGGCCTGTCAGCATACCTACTCTCTAGAGGAACCTGAACCCTGAAAGGGATACATGAAACGTGGCTGAGACACGGATATGACGGGGGAGACGAAGAGTGCAGGACACCTCATTCACTCGGCGAACCACCAAGAAAGGGCCAAGGAACCAGGGAGAGAGTTTTCGGCATGGATTAGTGAGGGGCAGGTTACGGGTAGACAACCAGACACGGTCCACAGGCCAGAGTTCGGGAGCATCCGACCTGTGCCTATCCGCCTGTATCTTTTGTCGGCGCATGGCGCGCTGCAGGCGAGTGTGCGCTGCAGACCACAAGGCCTACGCCCGACGTAACCACTCGTTTACAGCCGGGATGTTGTCCGTACTGGGGTGCCAAGATACATTGAAAGGGAGTCAGATTAGTCGAGGAGTGGCGTAGTGAATTACGGGCATATTTGGCCCAGGGTAGGATAACCGCCCAATCCCCCGGACGGTCCGTGCGGTATGGTCTTAAGAACCAGCCGATCTCCTAATTGACCCTCTCAGTCTGCCCATTCGACTGCGGGTGATGTCCAGATGTGAGGCTCACAGTGATACCCAGCCTCTCCGTGAAGGACCTCCACACTCGGGACGTGAATTGGGAGCCTCTGTCCGGACTATGTCCTCTGGAATTCCGTAGTTCCTGAACACAGTGGTAAACAATGCTTCAGCGGTTTGAAAGGCTGTGGGTAGGCTGGGAAAGGGAACTAGTTTGCATGCATTCGAAAATCTGTCCACTATCACTAGAACGGTGGTGTGGCCCTTGGACTCTGGTAGGTCTGTATGTATGGAAAGGTGGGACCAAGGCTGCTGTGGTATAGTGAGAGGGTTCAGCTTACCAAACGGTAGAAGGTTGGGACTGGTACACTGTGCGCAGGTGGAACAGGAAACCACGTACCTCCGAACTTCCCTTGCTATCGATGGCCACCAGTACTTCCCTTGCATGGTGTGTAGGGTGCGTTGAGCCCCAGGGTGTCCGGATGCCGGCAACATATGGACTCATACTAAAAGGCGATCCCTGAAAGCAGGAGGCACATACACGAGACCAGGAGGACAGATAGGAGGAGGAGGGTGAGCTACCTGCTGGCACCGGATCTCATCGTCCAACTCCCACCGTATGGGTCCTACCATGCGCGCTGGTGGAACCACAGTGGCCAGCTCGGGTACCCGGAGTTCAGAGTCATACATGCACGAAAGCGCGTCGGCCTTGGTGTTCTTCGTTCCGGGTCTGTATGAGATAGTATAATCAAAACGGGTTAGGAACAGAGCCCCCCTCGCCTGTCTGGGGTTCAGTCTCCGTGCTGTCCTGAGGTACTCCAGGTTATGGTGGTCCGTTAGCATGAGAAATGGGTGCTGGAACGCTTCCTCTGCCTCGGCTGAGCAGGATAGGTGTCGAGGGCTACCCCTGAGTAGAGTGGTAAGGGGTGCCGTGATAGCGCCAAAGGATCGGACGAACCTTCTGTAATAATTGGCAAAGCCCAGGAATCACTGAATGTCACTTGTAGTAGCCAGGACCGGCCATGATCTCACAGCATTGACCTTGTCCACCTCCATTTCGAGACCGGTGGTGGTGATTCTGTATCCCAAAAAGGAGACTGAGGTCTGGTGCAACATGCACTTTTCTGCTTTTACGAACAGCCGGTGGGCTAACAATCTGCGCAGCACCTCCAGGACGTGTTGAACTTTGGCGATAAAGTGCTAGACGCTTTTTGACATTGACTTTGATGTCTGACCACTTTTTTATATTTTGGCCATGGTCCGAATGTTTGCAAACTTTTGCCACTCCAACGCCTTTATGCCATTAGTAATGGCCATACTGTGCCCTTCAAACAACATTTTCCTCCTCTTTTACACCTCGCCAACAATAATTTCTACTTCACATTGAGTGAAGTTTCTGTTTTTGGTTTTCCTCTCTTTGTTTGCCATGATTTCTCAATCAATGAATATTAATTTTATATTCATGGGCAATTATGGGCGTGACATGCAGCCGCAAAAGCTGCACCACATTTAGAGTTGATTGTGATTTATAAAGGGAAAACGGCGTAGCACGTGCATGCGCACAGTTTTATAAATCTGAATATTTATTTGCGTACGCACTTCCTATATTTCGTCCGTATGCCACTTCTGACGCAAATCCACCGCAAAGTTTTATAAATGAGGCCCCAGAAAAAACACTAATGCATTCAATGTATGAATCTTATATGGATCTTATATGAATCTTTGGTTACACTTTATTTGGAGAGTCCAAAATTCCATCTGTAGGTGCTCTACAGATTGTTGATAGTCATATCATCAACAAACTAACTATAAACAAACTATCTGTTGATAAGCAACTAATTGTGTAGTTTAAGGGTAGGTGTAAGTCTAGAAGTTATTTTAGGGTAATGGCTAAGGTTAGGGTTAACATTAGGGGAATGGTTAGGGTTAGGGTTAGTAGATAGTTTGTTAAAATGTTGTTGATAGTCTGCAGATAATCTGTAGAGCATCTACAGATACACTTTTTGGACTCTCAAAATAAAGTGTTACCGAATCTTTCTAGCCACTGTTTCGCTTACTGTCCACCTGGGTTGAGCTCTCAAATGCAACAGAGACAGAACATGTTTTGTTGTAAAGAGTGGGAGTTTTCAACCATCTCCAGCCAAGAAGATGATTACAACTGAAATGGACCAAGGTGCTTTTGAAACATTTTATACATTATCCCGAAAAAAGCTGGACAAACCAGTCAGGCCCAGGCTGTGTAACAGTAACAGGTAATAATTGGATTTGTTTTGTGTAAATACTTGTAAAAATGGCAGATAAATGTATTATGAAAATTGGCAGAATATTACTAAGCCTCTAGGAATGTGGAAGTGATTGATATCCTTGGTCAGTAATAATATTTTAAACTGTCCGTAGACAAGACATGAAGTGTCAAATGGAATGAGATGGGTCTGTCTGCGTAACTTGAAGGGGGCGTAACGTGAAGTTGGGCGTAACTTGAAATTCTCCAAATCCTTGCTGTTAATTCGATCTAAGCCTTACCCAAACCCTTACCCTAACCTAGGGTGACCAGATTTCCCGGAACTAAAACCGGGACACTTTGCGCGTGACCATAGTGCTCGTGCATGCACACGTTATTTAGCTACCGGGACACTTTGCAAGTGACCGTAGTGCTTGTGCACGCACATGTTATCTATCTAACGTTAGCTGTTTGATAGGTTAGTTGAATGAGTAACTTAGCTACTGCTATAGATATTAGCTAGCTAACAAACACTAGCTTTTTTGTGGATGAACTAAGAGTAAGATAGATGTGAAACACAATCAGACAAAACTTCTCTAACACTAGAATATACCAATCTAAATGTATTTTACTAATTTGACATTCATGTTCAGTCTCTACTCTGTCTGTCTGTACTGCATGCATTGATCTATCATGTCCAAAACTAGACTGAAAAGAAGCTGAACACAACGTCTCTGATTGGATGAAATAAGATACTCCCCCTAATTTTCTGTCAAGCCTTTTTCTAAGAATGCACTCTAATAAAGATGTTGTACTAACAGAAGATTAAGTCTCCATTGAAAAATGCAGTTATGCAGTTACATTATGCAGATTGATTTTTATTAGAAAAATATTTACAAATGGATTTTTTGTTAGATTCGGATCTCAGTGATCTCATAGCTGATTTCCACCCAGTGCTTGTCTGCTGACGTTCGACAAACGTACATTGTAACGCTGGCTACACAAATTATGCAGACGCAGACCGCTACGATTGACTGGCACACGCATGCACCACGCACACCACACACACAGTTAAAATCATACGCTGGAGGCTTTATTCGTCTTTCAACATTAGTTTAGTTAATGATCGGTTATTTTGAAAAACTGAGATATTTCCCTTCGTTTGTGCCCTTCGTTTACACGCAAACAGAGAATTCGCCATTGAAAACGATTCTTTTTAAAAACTCCGGCCAAAGTGGAGATTTTTGAAAATTCCGTTGGCATGTAAACAAAGGAAAACTGAGGTTTAGGTTGTTTGGCTCGAGTTCAAAGGCTATTTTTCCGTGCCCAAAACCTGTGAAACCAATCTGATTGTCAGAACTATACCAGTAGTTAATCTAGTTAAATGACATAATAAATGGTTTAGTAATAAAGCCATTGACCGTGGACAGGCTTGTTTTTTTGCGGTTGCAAAGTTATTTATAAGTATTCCTGCATTTAATAAAGATTTAAACAATAGCACTACTTTTACTTAGTCTTGTTTATTGGTGTTCCAACAAAAATCATAATGAACGAACAAATTAATTTCTTTCAACCCTTTACTTAAAATTAAATACCTTTAAATACCGTGATACCGTCAAACATTTGAAAAATATCGGGGTATTAAATTTAAGCCATACCTCCCAGCCCTACTTGGGTTACACTTTTTGTGCCTGCAAAAATTCCTTTTTTATTTTGTTTTTGTACTTCACACATGATTTCCTGTTCAGTCACAAAAGTATCTCAATAAGTATCTCATATTAATTATTTTATCTTTGGAATAAGAAAAATTGTAGTAGATGCTGTTGATGTCATGCTCTGGTGGAGTGTGGCGGCCACACAGTGGGAAAAGATGGGACTCCACTAATCAGTGGCCAAGTGGATCCAGCTGAACTAAGTTAGGCTCATTAGTGGGGCATATAATCCTCCCAGACCAACACAGAGGTGTCGGTCATTATTGAAGTTAGAAGCCGTAGTATTTGCTGTGGTTCCTGTGTTAAGTGCATCCTTGTCATTTTCTTTTATATTTTGCAAGTGCTATTGAAGTACTTAATTGCCAATTACGTTAGGGTTTCTGCTTCTGCTTCACTACAATTCATAACAGTTGAGGAATTTGCATATTTATATTACTAACCTACAGTATATGGCAGTGCCCTTGCATGATTCATTTCATGTAGTTTTTCCAGATTCAAAATAGACACATTACATTTGAGAATATGGAAGCAGACACATTTGACACTTAGTAAAACTGTAAGCAAACAGAGAAATTACTGGAAATGGTTTTTCCTGTACACTTTCCATCTTACAAACAGTTCCTGAAGAACAGATATTGTAATGTATAAACAATGCTGAGTTTGTCTGTTAATAGAAGAAAATAATAACTACAGAGTGAGTTTACATCTATTAATTGACAATAACTGTGTTAACCGAAAGGAACTGTCTGTAAAAAACAATTTTTCTTTTTGCCAGTATATTTTCTCTTTTTTTACAGATTTATTGTGTGTAGCTCAACAGCTGAATAAGAGAAGCAGCAATGTAGAACCACTGTTTTAAGTATAGATGTGGTAAAAAAAAGTAAATGCAATATCCCATTGGGCAGGAAGACGTTTCCTGTTATTGTAGCATAGTGAAAATAAATATTTGTCCAATCAATCATGACTTATTCCTTGTAACTGTAATGACCGCAACTCACACACAGGGATAATCCAATAATACAAATACTTTAATATTCACTTGTCCAAATATACAGAACAGTAGTCAGGCAGGCAGAGGTTGATACACAGGAGAATCAAAAGGTTCAATACCAGAATCCAAACTCGATGTCAAAAGGCAGGCAGGGTCAGTAACACAGAATAGGGAGAGGCAAAAGTCCAGAATGGTAAAATCCAATAACGTAGGTCCAAGGCAGAAAAAGGTCAGAATACTATGAATCAGTATTGGTTAGGCTCAGTATGTCACAGAGATTTACAAACAATTCCTCACAACTAGGAACACAAAGGGGCAGGAATATGTAAAGGGGATAATAGGGAACAGGTGAACTTAAAACAGGCTAACTGGAATCTGGGCTAGAGGGATGCCTTCATCAAGACTCTGGACTTAGGGAATTGCTGGTGAAATCGAGAGGGAAAACACAAGGCCATACAAACCCATGGAATAAACACTAGAATTTAAGCAAGAGTAAACTCAAAAACAAAACACAACACAGGATACAATTTGTGCTTGTGGCACACCTACAGTGGGGCAAAAAAGTATTTAGCCAGCCACCAATTGTGCAAGTTCTCCCACTTAAAAAGAAAAGAGGCTTGTAATTTTCATCATAGGTACACTTCAACTCAGAGACAATGAGAAAAAAATCCAGAAAATCACATTGTAGGAATGAATTTATTGGTAATTTATGGTGTAAAATTAAGTATTTGGTCAATAACAGTTCACACACTGTTGCTGGTATTTTGGCCCATTCCTCTATGCTGATCTTCTCTAGAGCAGTGATGTTTTGGGGCTGTCGCTGGGCAACACAGACTTTCAATCAAATCAATCAAATTTATTTATAAAGCCCTTTTTACAACAGCAGTTGTCACAAAGTGCTTTGACAGGCACCCGGCCCGAGACCCCCAAAAGCAAGCAACACAAGTGATGCACAGTGGCTAGGAAAAACTCCCTAGTAGGAGGGACCTGGGAAGAAACCTAGAGAGAGGCCAGACTCAAGGCCAGTCCTCTTCTGGCTGTACCGGGTGGGGGATCTGAAGGTACACACAGCGCGTTGTAATATTGTCAATCTGTGTTCAATTATTGTCCAGCACTGGATATATGATGGGTGGACTGTGACCATAGTCTTTATGTAGCATCAATACAGTTCGGTGGTCTTGCGAAGGAAGACCGTGAAGCCGCCTGGATATGAAAGCTGGCGTCATCGGGTGGAAACGGGACCATCAACAGCAGTGACATGGGATCCAGCACAGCAGCGGGCAGGGCACCGGAAGGGGACAGGAAGGAGTCATCAGGCCACATGGTCCTGTCACATGTTCCTAGGGTCCTCCTAGGATGAACATGACATCAGGAACATTAGAGTGGGCATATCTTGGGTGTAGTACCTTGACACAGCTCTGACCCCAAAATGAATATATAAAACCCTAGTCTCCCGGCACATAAACTATTGCGGCATAACATCTGGGGCTGAGACGGGGGGGGACAAGAGACGTGGTCCTGCACAAGGGGGCCTCGGGCAGGAGCAAGCAGGCATGCTTCCGACCCACCCACATTGCCAAGACCACACCTCCAAAGGGTCACAAGCAGACCGTAACCACGGAATGGGTAGCATTGGAGTGAGCATTAGAGTGACTTTCAACTCCCTCCAAAGATTTTCTATGCGGTTGAGATCTGGTGACTGGCTAGGCCACTCCAGGACCTTGAAATGGTTCTTATGAAGCCACTCCTTCATTGCCCGGGCAGTGTGTTCGGGATCATTGTAATGCTGAAAGACCTAGCCACATTTCATTGTCAATGCTGTTGCTGTCAATGCGGTTTTCACACAAAATCTCACGATACATGGACCCATTAATTCTTTCCTTTACACGGATCAGTCGTCCTGGTCCCTTTGCAGAAAAACAGCCCCAAAGCATGATGTTTCCACCCCCATGCTTCACAGTAGGTATGGTGTTCTTTGGATGCAACTCAGCGTTCCTTCTCCTTCAAACATGACAAGTTGAATTTTTACCAAAAAGGTATAGTTTGGTTTCATCTGACCATATGATATTCTCCCAATCCTCTTCTGGATCATCCAAATACTCTCTAGCAAACCTCAGACAGGCCTGGCTGGTACTGGCTTTAGCAGGGGGACACGTCTGGCACTGTAGGATTTGAGTCCCTGGCGGCATAGTGTGTTACTGATGGTAGCCTTTGTTACTTTGGTCCCAGCTCTCTGCAGATCATTCACTAGGTCCCCCCTGTGTGGTTCTGGGATTTTTGCTTACTGTTCTTGTGATCATTTTGACCCCACAGGGTGAGATGTTGCGTGGAGTCCCGGATCGAGGGAGATTATCAGTAGTCTTGTATGTCTTCCATTTTCTTATAATTGCTCCCACAGTTGATTTCTTCACAACAAGCTACTTACCTATTGCAGATTCAGTCTTCCCAGCCTGGTCACAGCTCTTTGGTCTTGGCCATAGTGGAGTTTGGAGTGTGACTATTTGAGGTTGTGGACAGGTGACTTTTATACTGATAAGTTTAAACAAGTGCCATTAATAAAGGTAACGAGTGGAGGACAGAGGACTCAACTAGCCGTTTTTGTACCTAAAATTAAATTGAATGCCAACTAGAAACACAACTACCACACTAATTTTAGGATATATATAAATGTCTTATATGTTCTTAAAGCTTAGAATCTTGGGATTCTAGCAAATATCTCGGTTTTAGGGTAGCTATAAAACTCACAACGTTAGACTACTTAATGTCAGGTACGCGTCTTGAAAACAATTACATTTTACTTAGGAAATACAGGTTAGCACACGTCACTTATGTTAAGCTTTTAGTACAAAATATTTTACTTACGGTCATAAAATCCTTCTTTTTGGTCATCAAAGGGTCCCAGTAATGACTTAAAGCATAGTTTTCCCAGGTAAAATCCATATTGAATGTAAAAATAGCATTTTCTTACAGGACTGTTAAATGTATTCATAAATAAATGAAAAACCTAGTGTATTTGGCCTGCACTTCTGAACAAAAGACGGATGTGAAAAGTGTCCAAAAGCTTTGCAATTTCGGCATATACGTCATCCTTATGAAACAGAGATCTTAAAAATGTGCAAGATTAACAATTTTAACTGAAGACTGACAGAGATAATTCAGGAAAGAAATGTGTTGGTCGTCTCAGGACCCGGATGTAAACGTCATCACGGTGCATTTTTTCTAAAAATATAGTTTCACATACAAAGCTATAGCTCATTGGCTGTTCACTCAATCACCCTAAAATGTTAGACTTATGTGGCCAGCCCCTTACCAACATGATTTGAATTGGATCCAGTATCCTATCTTAATATATAGCTTTGTAGGGTTCTTTCAACCCTGATGTAGAAAATAAAAACAGAAAATAATTATGCATTTTCTTTATTTCATCTTGTGCCCTATTCAATGTGTATATTTGTTTGAAATGAATTTTACATATCCAAAAATGTCAAAGTCTTTTCTTTAAAAAAATATCCACCATATGTTTGTCCTTGCCTCAGGTCCAGTGTAACAAGAGTTTAACTTTGGGTATGTTTTTTTTAGGGAGAATTTGACAATTAGGGGGCGATCCTTAACAAGTTTAAGAAGAAGTTACAGTTCTGTGAGAGCCAAAAATCTTGCTTGTTTGTAGGTGACCAAACACTTATTTTCGACCATAATTTACAACTAAATTCATTAAAAATCCTACAATGTGATTTTCTGGATTTTTTTTGTCTCATTTTGTCTCTCATAGTTGAAGTGTACCTATAATGAAAATCAAAACAGTCCTCTCATCTTTTTAAGTGGGAGAACTTGCACAATTGGTGGCTGACTAAATACTTTTTGTCCCACAGTATAAAAAGTTGTCCTTTTCAGATTCAGAAGTGATGATTTAATGCTAAATCAGATCCAATAAGCTGGTAGAATTGCTCATAATTTTAGCGACCATATGATACTGTAGCATGCATAATAGGACACGTGTGATCTATTATTCTAATTGGGACGTAGCAAATTGGTGATGAATGTGCTTAATGGAACTATTAGGTCCCAATAGACCCCAAAGTACAACAGAGCAGTTTTTTTTTCAGAAACAGTTAACGGATAGTTTTGCCTACTGGTGTGGTTTGCTGTTAGCCTAAGCTTCTAAATTAGCCTCCATTGCCACTTTTTTTTCTGTCATAAGGTACTATTTCAGAGGTTGATCTAGGGGTTGAGAGGTAGAGGAAAAGATTAAAACAAGCTTTACATGGCTGGCAAAGGAAATCACCTGATCTGAATCAAATTGAGATCTGAATCAAAGGTTACACTTTATTTGGAGAGTCTGACATTCCATCTGTATGTGCTCTACAGATAGTTTGTCGATGATATGACTATCAACAAACAATCAACAAACCATCTGTTGATAAGCAACTAATTGTGTATTTTAAGGGTAGGGGTAAGTTTAGAATATGTTTTAGGGTAATGGTTAAGGTTAGGTTTAACATAAGGGGAATGGTTAAGGTTAGGATTAGGGTTAGGGTTAGTAGATAGTTTGTTAAAATGTTGTTGACAGTATGCAG
>JACXGM010014347.1:5952-22292 GCA_016801145.1 Umbra pygmaea
CCCCCCCCCCCACCCCCCCACACACACCCTCTTTACCCATTCATAGCTATGAGCAGAACGCCCTCGAACCTGCTTGATGGATCGACTCTAATATCATTAGCTTAAACATTCAACAAATTGTTCCAAACCTCATTCCATCTAGACACTTAAAATCATATAAGTCTCCTTGGCCTTAATTGATTTATCAAATTTGCCGCAATAGGATTTACATACAGTTCCATCCACAAAGGAGGGACCAGGGAGGAGAAAATCAATTAGGCCTTAAACTGTTAGCCGTTTAGTTAACCAAGAGCATGCAGGTGTAATCAGCTGGCAGGTTAAGGACAATTGAACTGGACAGGCAAGTCCTATTACCTATTAGAGTATGCTGTGAAAAGAAATAATTCAAAACTATTAAAAAAAGTGACAAATCTTATTTAATGTTAATTTCCAGATTGTTAAAAAGTCTGATTGAACTTTGTTGCTGATTTATAAACACAGCAGTGATTTTTAAACAAAACAGCTGTGCATGACTCTGTGAAGTTTGTGACATATTAATATATAGACCTTGATTTGTTTTCTGCTTTCATACAATAACTGTCATTTACATTTGTTAAATAATTATTTGATTTTTTAGGTTGTTTAAAAAATACTTGGACTATCGATTTCACAACACATCCCTGACCAAATGTACAGGAAAGTGCAGTATATTGAACCTGTAACACCACCACCTATGGTACGCAGATTTCAGACACAGCAGCCATTCCTCAATTCCAGTATCTTTTCTTAAAATTGATAGTAGTAGCAATAGTCTTAGATTTACTTTAAGGCACAGAAGTAGAAATACACAATTGCTTCGTCTTTCATGTAAGTATTCAAAGTTCTATGAATGAAGAGTGAAAACTGTAGTTCATTTACTGTCTCTCAGAGAAACACAACCGAATATCAAGAACTAGAAACATAACCAAATATAACCGACTAGAAACACAGCCTATTGTAACCGACTAGAAACAAGACCAAATATAACGGACTAGAAACACAACCAAATGTAACCGACTACAAACAAGACTAAATGTAACCGACTATAAACAAGACCAAATGTAACTGACTAGAAACACAACCATATGTGACTCACTTGATTTGCTAATAATCAGTCTGGCACTGCAGTCATATATTCAACTAATTACAGCTTATCCCACCGTGTGCTCATCTCATGTGTGTTGATTTAATTTGTTGTGTGTGCCAAAGAAATTATAGAATGGCATAAAACAGAGGTCAATGAAAAGTATTCATTCAATAGCGAGAAAAGTACATTTGTAATATGAATGAACTATGTCAATCAAATGTGAAATATTACATTACAAACAACACTGTAGTTCTTTCTAATCTATAAAACAACTATGTATTTAAATAGAAATGGATAGGGATTAGGGTATACTGTATGTTTTATCTAGGTGACAACATACAGTGCCTTGCGAAAGTATTTGGCCCCCTTGAACATTTCAAACTTTTGCCACATTTCAGGCTTCAAACATAAAGATATAAAACTGTAATTGTTTGTGAAGAAGCAACAACAAGTGGGACACAATCATGAAGTGGAACGAAATTTATTGGATATTTAGAACTTTTTAACTAATAAAAAACTGACGAATTGGGCGAGAAAAATTATTCAGCCCCTTTACTTTCAGTGCAGCAAAATCTCTCCAGAAGTTCAGGGAGGATCTCTGAATGATCCAATGTTGACCTAAATGACTAATGATGATAAATAGAATCCACCTGTGTGTAATCAAGTCTCCGTATGAATGCACCTGCTCTGTGATAGTCTCAGAAGTCTGTTGAAAGCACAGAGAGCATCATGAAGAACAAGGAACACACCAGGCCGGTCCGAGATACTGTTGTGGAGAAGTTTAAAGCCGGATTTTAATACAGAAAGATTTCCCAAGCTTTAAACATCCCAAGGAGCACTGTGCAAGCGATAATATTGAAATGGAAGGAGTATCAGACCACTGCAAATCTACCAAGACCCGGCCGTCTCTCTAAGCTTTCAGCTCATACAAGGAGAAGACTGATCAGAGATGCAGCCAAGAGACCCATGTTCACTCTGGATGAACTACAGAGATGTACAACTGAGGTTGGCGAGTCTGTCCATAGGACAACAATCAGTCCTATACTGCACAAATCTGGCCTTTATGGAAGAGTGGCAAGAAGAAAGTCATTTTTGAAAGATATCCATAAAAATGTTGTTTAAAGTTTGCCACAAGCCACCTGGGAGCCACCATGTGGAAGAAGGTGCTCTGGTCAGATGAAACCAAAATCGAACTGTTTGGCAACAATGCAAAACGTTATGTTTGGCGTAAAAGCAACACAGCTCATCACCCTGAACATACCATGGCCACTGTCAATCATGGTGGTGGCAGCATCATGGTTTGGACCTGCTTTTCTTCAGCAGGGACAGGGAAGATGGCTAAAATTAATGGGAAGATGGATGGAGCCAAAAACAGGACCATTCTGGAAGAAAACCTGATGGAGTCTGCAAAAGACCTGAGACTGGGACAGAGATTTGTCTTCCAACAAGGCAATGATCCAAAACATAAAGCAAAATCTACAATGGAATGGTTCACAAATGAACATATCCAGGTGTTAGAATGGCCAAGTCAAAGTCCAGACCTGAATTCAATCGAGAAACTGTGGAAAGAACTGAAAACTACTGTTCATTAACGCTCTCCATCCAACCTCACTGAGCTCGAGCTGTTTTGCAAGGAGGAATGGGCAAAAATTTCAGTCTCTCGATGTGCAAAACTGATAGAGACATACCCCAAGCGACTTACAGCTGTAATCGCAGCAAAAGGTGGCGCAACAAAGTATTAACTTATAAATTTTTGCACGCTCAATTTTTCTGTTTTTTATTTTTTTTTATTTGTTAACAACGTTTGAAATATCCAATATATTTCGTTTCACTTCATGACTGTGTCCCACTTGTTGTTGATTCTTCACAAAAAATTACATTTTCACATCTTTATGTTTGAAGCCTGGAATGTGGCAAAAGGTCGAAAAGTTCAAGGGGGCCGAATACTTTCGCAAGACACTGTATTTAGCTACTTATGCCTTGTATCAAAATAACATATACCGGTACTGTATCCACAAAAGGGCATTTCATGGTAAAAAAAAAAGTAGTCTTGTTCAAAGTCTAACATTTTTTAATATTTTTTAAATGATGCTTACAAGGAAATTTGAAACAACCTCCAGTGTCCAGAGACATTTAATAAATAAAAATAAAATTCTAGGAATTCACATACATTTTTAATAGAGCAGATGATGGGCATTTTAATAGGGATGTTACATATCCTTGATGGAATATTTCTTCTTTAGCTCATGAATTGAACTTTTATGCATTTTCTGTTATGGTGAGTGTCAGAATGTGTGGTGTTCAACAAGAGGAGGTTAGGGGAGGAATGCTGTACAGTCTCATTTCTAGAGTTCAGTTGAAATACAACCTGAAAATAGTTGTTAATATTAGCTTATTAGAGAGATAAACTTGTGTCGCCATCATTGACCTTAATGCATGTACCATCATCTCAGGCTGTTCATATGTGACGTTTCCGGATGCAGGAAAATGTCAAAAAGATCTCTCAGAATTCTGTGATACTACCATGGACACTTAACTTCAAACTCTGTGACAGTTTCACGGAATGGCAGAAAATTCCGTGAAATAAACAAGGTTTCTTAACTTCTAAATCCGTGGCAGTTTCACGGAATCACATGATGATGTAGCAGAGTGTAAATAGCGTAGATTTTGCAGGTTGGTAGGATGGGGATGGGGGGCGGGCGTAAAAACATGCGACTCACATACCAAAGATTGCGAGTTCGAATCCATGAGGACATTTTGCATGTATTTTGTTTTCTATTCCAGTGCAATGCAGACATGTTGCAAATATGATTTTTACCATTTTTTTCCTCACTATCCCCATGGTTACAAACAATACATTACAAATAACAGCAAGGTTTCTGAGTGGTTAAGGTTAGGTTAGGTTAGGGGTTTGGGTAAGGCTTAGATCGAATAGGCTTAGATCGAAATTTACAGCAAGGTTTCTGAGTGGTTAAGGTTAGGTTAGGGGTTTGGGTAAAGCCTACAGTATACTTAACGCACCCGCCCGGGGATTTCTAGCGCGCGAGCCAAGGGCACGCACCACTCTTTTTTTTTCAGTGGAGCGCGACAAAGCAGAAACGGGGAGCATTGATGAGTTTGCGGCCACAGTATACGATTCATAATAACGCAGTTAATGGTTCATTAAAAAACTGTCAATGATTCATAACAACAAAGTTAAGATAATCTTAGCCACTGTTGACATTAATGTCAATGCAGCTGCCAGTTCTGCAATCGTTTACCTTTTTCTTCTTCTTCTAGTCCGTGAAAATATTGAAGTCGGTAGCCTCTCCTCTGTTGCGACACCTCTGTTCAGGAGAAGACTGCAACTTGTGTCGCGAGCACCATGCACAAGTATAAATATTTACGGCGCTTCCATGAAATCACTTTGGTGCGTGCCAGGTCAGGAATCTGTAGTATACTGGGCGCTTAAGGCTTAGATCGAATTTACAGCAAGGTCTCACTGTGCTCCCTTCGCAAACTTTTCCGTGAAACTGCCACAGATTTTGGTCCCATTCCGTGAAACTGCCACAGATTCTGAAGTTCAGAAGTAGAAGACAAAATCCCATATCAAATAAATTTTTTTTAGGTAGTTTATCATTCAAAGCCAAGTTCACAGGTTAACAAAAATATCCAAATGAGATATTAATTCCTTTAAACAGTACTTCACACTCATAGATCACAGTGGTGTTATGCTAAAAAGTGGTTAGTTGACGGGGTCAGATGGCTCAATGTTTAGGGATCTCAGACTTAGTCAGAAGGTTGCCGGTTCTATTCCTGACTGTGCCAAATGGCATTGTGTCCTTGAGCAAGGAATTTTATCCTATGTTGCTCCAGGGGGAATGTATTCACTGAAATTTGCTCTGGATAAGAGAGTCAGCTAAAAATTACAAAAAATATATAATAATATATATATAATATATAAGATATTATTTGGCTGACTGATCTGTAACCAGCTAAGAGCCACAACAACAAATACAACCACAAAGTACCTCTATGAATATGGCAGATGACACCCAGGTCTCCATGACAATGACATTTATACCAGCCGCGGTCGGTGGATCTTAATTGGGGAGGACGGGCTCGTATTACGCTCGGAACCGGAGTGAATGGAATGGTGCGCAACGAACAAAACCAATTGTTTTTTTGATTTGCACACATTCCATTCACTCCGGTTCTGAGCGTAATACGAGCCCGTCCTCCCCAATTAAGATCCACCGACTGTGGCTGATTTATACCCATAAGATGACACCGTGTGACAGGGAGACAGGTTTGCACGACCAATGACCCGATCCATGAAAATTAATGAACTTGATGTCCAACTTGACATTGGAAACTCCTGTTATCGAAATGTGAGTATTTTCCCAGTTCTCTGTGACCATATTGTAATGTTACTGTCAAGGTTATCTGTGGTGTTGTAGAGGAAGAGAGACCGATGCAGGGCTGGTGTTCTTTTGAGCCGATTTCAGCCAATTATCAGTGCCATGGCCAACCTGCTAGTGATGGGAAGTTCTTTTTTTTCCATTTTATTTGACTTTTATTGTAAAGCACTTTGAGCTGCATTCCTTGTATGAAAGGTGCTATATAAACAACGGTTTATTATAATTATTATTATTATTCTTTTCCGCAAACCGGTTTCTTTCGGACTGTTCATTTAAAAAAAAAACATTTAAAAAATCACTGGTTCTTTTACGCTCAAACATAATTACGTCATTTGCGATGACCAGTGCTTGAAGTGGGAAAAAAGGTGCCGGTACTCTCTTGCATTAGCAAATCATTATGACATTTGAGATTTCTACAGTGAAAAACAAAACTTGATATTGCTGGTACAACATCAATTTATTGTTATTTATAACAACATAAATGTATTTATTTAAACAAGTTGTGTGTGTCCCTTGACCAACAGTCAGTCCATCCATGTGTTTCGTTACTCACGTTATTTTTGACGTCAGTGTCATTGACTAAGGTAACATTAAGGTTGGTATCTGCAGACTCCTCATTAATTCTAGCAGTTCCACTCACTCAATCTTCAAGGTCTAAGGGGTTTTAGGTCCGCCTGGCACAAAGTTGACCTTTTGGCCTCTGGAAAGGTCATACTTTGACCTACAGTGAAGTGCCTTATGGTTTTGGACTCAGCAGACCTATGGCTACAACATGGATTAATGAAATCCAACATCCTGGATCACTAAATTTTACGTTTTATTAAATATTTATCCCAGAAAAAGAACATCTGTATATTTTTTTTGTAAAAGCATGTAAACCATGACGAATAAGGCTTTTTAATGCATATTGTCAAGCCCCTCTCCTGGACCGGTGTGCAAAGTTTGGAGGCCATACAAACTAGTCAACATCAAAATGCTGCACCCATTTCTTACAATATTTCTATTTTTACTTCCTGTCTGTAACATGTTTAGTAAAAAAGGTGTCTATAAAACGTGACCGACTTTGTGTTTAACTCACAGGGATGAACCACCACCCATTCTTTTCGTCTGATCTTCCAATTTCCAATGGTACCAAGCATGTACAGTTTGCTTCCGTGGAGAAGCGAACTTCTGATAGGGTGGGCTGACTGCTTGCCTTTACGTGATTCGTCAGGAGATCTGAAGTAAGTCACATAGTGCCTTCTGGGTAGTGTAGTTTATGTAACTTTAGGATCATTACCAATCTGTCTGACACTGATGCTTTCTCTGTCAGTGGTTGCGAGAGGCATCGGAACGCATGAAAAAGTGCAGGTACGCTTAAGAGTAAAATGTAGAGGTGCCGGTACTGCGTAATGGTGAGTACCGCCCCACTTCGAGCACTGCCGATGACGTAATGACATCAAGTCTATCGCAGGACGGGATGAAAAAACACTTTACACATTCAAATGTATAAGGTCAGTAATCATAACACGAGTTAAAACATCTTCATATTTTGATAAGTTTATTACAATTAAGTTTTGCATCTAAAACATCCAAACACATAAAGGCAGTGATGTGCAAATGAGGATGTTTTACAGTAAAAAAAAAATCAGTCTTTTTCAGCACAGAATCCATGATCCACTTACTATGCATAATCCATTATGATGTATTTGCAATTAAATAAATAAGGTTCACCAGATCTTCCCCTCATTCAACTCCTCGTTTCACACGTGCTCATAGCATCATTCCTAGTTCGGTTCTGATGCCAGTGCTGTGGCAGTCAGTTATAGGGAACCGGACATCAATACAACCTGCAGAATGCACACACTGTGATACTTCAGCTTATATCGTATTTACCAAACCTGCAGTTCATCTGGTAATCAGCACCCTTCTCCAGCCACTATACCGTAAATTGCACGCATTGAAACGCTGGTTGTGAGTGAGAGGCGGTATCTGACTGTGACGCTAGCTGAGAGTTGGCAACGCTGCTTACACTGTACATTACGTTACACACTTTCACTGGCACAGTCATTGTCAATCACATCATAGCCACTCCCTAAAACACCCCCTGCTTTATCTGCAATTTTAAAATCAACAAGACCTTAATAATTTTTTTTACATCATTCTGTATTGCAGAACACTTAAAACTAGTGATTGAGACCATAAACTCATTATAAACATTTTTACAGAGGTAAAAAATCAATTGAGAAGTGGCTGACTTTCTCACAGACGTCTACAGAAACTGACCTCTTGCAACCACACGTGTTGCCCCCAGCTGGAATTCAGATAGAATGCAGGTTTAAGACACTTCCACATTTGCATCACTTTGCCAAACAGATGCTAAGCCCTGTGATCCACACTCACCCTCTTCTTCCTACATGCACTCTTAGCCAGCCCATCTGCCCACTTCCTGGTTTACACCTGCTATTAAGAGGCGGACAATTTTCACCACGAAATAGAGGCACTCTTTCACGGGCGGTTTTCGTACATACCGTAGAATACATCATTAGGCGCACTTTACGCTTCCCCTCCCATCTCCTTATGGGACACTCCCACTTTCCCCTTGAATCACATGAGAGTAAAAATGTGTTATGATACAGATTGACCTCTGGAATTACTGTAGTATCCTTACGTAGAATCAACAACATTTTCCATTTTAATCCATAGTTTACACATTGCGTAGAATATTTATGTAATCATCCCTAAAAAAATGAAGTATTTTTAGTAACCGGTTGTATAATAATGACCAGCAATTATTGACATTAACTGTTGTTTTCTAAAGGCTATGGTGGAATGTTGGCTCAGGGAGACTGTAAACCATGCATGTTGTACACAGAATCATCTATCAAAGAGTTTTCAAGGAAGGTCCCCTCCACCTCTCAACATTGAACTCTATCATTCTTCTTCTCTCTCTTATTCAGCTGATAAGAGGAGGAGAGTGGGGGAGATGAGAGGAGGAGTGTGGGGGAGAAAGAGGGGGAGAATGGAGGAAGAAGCCATCTCTTCAAATATACTTCCCAAGCTTTTGACTGACCTCAGACACACTTTGATGTTAATTCGTGGATCAGTGTTCATCACTGGAGCACCGCCTAAAGCAAAGAGCACAAGGCTTTTATTATCACTGATAAAATTGATTCTTTCTTACATGTCCTCCAAAAATGGAGGTACATGTGTCAGAGCGAACGTGGATATTTCGCAAACCTTCTGTCCTCCCAAAGCAAAACATGTGCATACCTTGCCAAATGAAGCAAATACAGTAGGACAAGCCAATAACTACTTCATGAACATGTTTCTTACATAGAAAAGGAATAGGAAAAAAACATTAAAATACTTATTTCATGTTGTACACAGTGTACACACATGTGAAGGGGTACGCACACGTGCAGCTCAAGGTTCACACATGGAACCAAGAGATGTGCACAATGCCAGTGATGCTGTAGATGGGGGTGACATCCAGCCCTTCAGCCATCTTGTTCACATAAATACACAGCTTGTTTCTAGCCTGAATCAAAACACATTGATGTTCACTGTAGCATACCGCAAATAAAAAATAAATCTGTATATTTATTTTTCTCAAATCACTGCCTAGGTTGAGAACCTCTAATCTACAGTGTAGTCCACAGGAACTGCCATTGGCTAGCATAATTTTCCCTTCAGAGTGAAGTGTGTGTGTCCAGTCCACTACAGCAGGTTCACATCTTTGATGGGGATGTTCATATCTCGGGGGGGTCACCAAAAACACTCACTGAGACCGTTTTCAAACAGAGGTCAGTCCTGCAATAATATTATCCCCTGGTGACATTAGCTTGTTTCCCCAGGCGCAGAGACCATCTGTAAGATGTAATTCCCAAGCTGAATAAACTTTTCAAAGGAACGAGGCACTGATATCTCTCTTAACATGGATAGCTGTGTTGGTGGTTGGGTAGTGCGACGTGATACTGCAGCTAGTTGAAGTATTGTCATGAGTCACAGTGTGTCTTTGTGGGTTTATCCACAAGCTCAGGGTGTAGCTAAATCGAGTGCCTATTCAGCAGCCTTCTCATTGTCTTATCACTCATCTCATGAGCCGCTTGACTCACCCTCACGTGTGGATCTCTAAGACGCGATTAGCCCTCTCTCAGCAAGCGAGCATCTCCTCAAGAGGCACATGAACAAGTAGGCATCACAGATGCCTGCTTTGTTACATAGCGTCAACACTGTTCATACTTTGCGTCCTTTGTCATTCCTTGTAGGAATCGGTTCAGGATTTTGTATAATTTGCCCAGCATCTTTCAACTTCAAAAGTTTGAGCTACACGAAGGAGGAAAGACAGATTGATGAGTATCGGGGACAGGAATGTATGTGAAAGACTTGACTTTTCCAGAAGGAGGAGGGGAAAGAGAGGCAGGCTGTGTGTGGAACGAGGCGAGGGGTGTCAGAGAAAGTGTTTGATGTGGGAGGTCTCCCCCTCGCTCTGCTGGGCTGCTCCCTAAGACCTCTCATTAAGCGTGTCATCAAAGGCCCCGCAGTCAACCAATCATAACATTAGCGCTGACATTACCACACAGACTGTCCACAAACATGCCTGAGCTGAATGCTGAACTGACCAAATCAGTCCTTCCTGCTTTGGGACCAGAGGGCCTTGCTGTTCATGTTGTTCCCTCAGAACTTGCCTGGAAAGTTCCCGGACCGACAGTCATAAACACGAGGATGGACATGCACTAGCACATATCCAAATACAACCTCATACTCACACAAGGAGGCAGTACATTCAACTGTCACCAAACACACACTGCTACGCACATGCTCATGCCGACAGACAAATAAGCTTTATACTGCCTCTGTCTCTACATAGGCTTTACATTTACCTGAACACACACACGTAGATATTGGGCTGCGTGGCTCTGCAGTGCCATGCTGCATTAAAGCAATGGTGACCGCAACCGAGGATCAAGAGACGGGAGGAACACAGCAGTGAACGTCCTCCCTCCTTTCCCTCCTCTCCCAGCGTCCTCTAGACCAATCCCCTACTCTATCACCAGCCCCCCCCCCCCCAATCTCCTGTCCCAAGGTCAGTGGGTCTCCAGTGGCCACCTTGCTTTTAAGCCATCAGACACCCCCATGGGGCACATGAGTAAGATCTATCTGTGTCGCCCTCCTCCAGGTGATCCCTGGGTAATGTACTGGGGGACACGAATGCCCCTATCAGCCCGGACCTCCACTGGGCTGCGCCACACTCTAACGCACTCTCCTGCTTTCTTTTGGTGGGCAATTACAGGGCGGCCTCGTGCCGTCGCGGGAGAAGCAAAACCAATTAGAGAGTGTATTTGCCGTTAAAGGATACTTCCACTGACCAACCTGGCCAAAGGGTCGCATGTTTATTATGTCATCTGTAGCCACGCGGGTGCCGTTATTACAGATAAGTGTCACAGTCTGGAGGTCGCTGATGGAAATGGGAGTCTTTTTTGGCCTCTTGTTTTACATGCCCTCCTGATTATGCCGACGGACGCCTGAGTGGTTGATTAGGACGGTTTGTTTGAGATTCATATTTGATTCTGGCCCGTCACTTATCCCTTTAAAAGGGTATTAACAAACGCCCTGCAGAGATCAGTGAGGGACAGTCAGGAAAGACACGAAAGGTCAGAGCTTGAGTGTTTTGCTCACAGTGGACACAGAGGAGTGACTTTAGAAAGTAGCGTGTGTGTGTGTGTATGTGTGTGTGAGCGTGTGTGTGTGTGTGTGGGGGGGGGTTGCAGGATATTTTGAAGTCGTGTAGCTACACATCTCTCTTGTCCCTCAAGGCATTGGCCAGAAGTTCGCTTGAAAGACAAAGTCAAGTGTCTAAACTTGATGTTTGATCTTCCCATATAGACCTACTGTATGTTTATACATGTACAGGTATAACTATCAGGGTATAACATTTATGTCTTGGTTCACCAGCCTCTGTAGCAGTTAGATTTGAAAGTCTACCAATCACTATAACTTCTGGGATGATTGAAAATACAGTATATTAGAGTGACTTTTCAACGCTGTACATCGGTAGGCTACAATGCAGCCAGTGTTGCTGCCATTCTACATGTGGTTAAGATAGAAATTATTTATAATAGTATGCTAAATGTCAGAAATGGGGGGGCTCCGCGTGGCGTAGTGGGCTAATTCTCTGCATTGCTCAACAGTCTACATAATGATTGTCAGTCATTCCCTGACTTTCCCCAGACATCCCGCACAAGGCAGTGTGAATTTGCAATGTTCTGCCCAGGATTTGGGTTTGATTTTTTAGATTATCTATCCTGCCAGGTCGCTCTGCAGCGAATCTTTGTGTTCAGATCGGGCGCTTGTAAATTAAATTATGGAAGTATAGTCGGTGAACGTAATTATCCCATGCATGATCTGACTAAAGGCTTCCATGTTGTGTGAACAGTGCTTAAAGAATCAGCGATGTAGTTGGATGAAACATGTGCGTGCCTCGTTATTCCCACAGATCTGTCCAAGGAGTTGCGGAGCTGCCGACAAGGCAGGGTTAGTGGGAATTGGGAGGGGAAAAACAATGGGGGGAAAAATTAATAAAAATGTCAGATATATTTAAAAAATATTAACCAGTCCCAACTTACATATACAAACATTTTAGTATTTCTGTCCCTAAAAAAGCAATGTGAAACACCTGCACTGTAGGCTATAGAGCGTGGTGGGTGAAATTAAAATTTAACCTGCGAAAGCTAAATAATCTACCCACATTTTATGCCCTACAAGCATACTGCATTTGCCAGTACCCATGAGAAAAAAAGTATTAGGGCTGTAACGATATGTGTTATGAAACCGAGGTGACAAACAATTTATTTTGACTGCCACTGAATGAAAGGTAGGTGTCAGCAGTGTGCTGTGCTGAGAAGATGTCGACTGACTTCCGGATTTCGGAGCGGGAGATTTTGTTTTGGAAGCTGATCTGGGCATGGCGTCCTCGTGGGGTTCCACTGCGGCGGAGTTGGAGCAGGAGTTGGCGCAGATAATTGAGCTGGATAAACTGGCACTGGAAAGGAAGACTAGGGGGACTACCATGCTGGTGGCGGGTCGCGACGGCTGTGCCGGGGTTGAGGTCGGCATGGAAGGGAGCTCGGATGGGAGTGTGAGTGTAGCTGGAGTGGCGGTAGGGTTTGAGGAAGCATGGTATGTTAAGAGGAAAAAGAAGTGGGCACGGAAGAAAGAGGGCGGTGAGAGTAGTTCGGGAGAGGGTGAAGGGCCGGCACTTAGTGGTGGGGATCTAGGGTATAAGGTGATTTTGGAGTTTTCGGCCCCGACAGGTAAGCTGCTACACCCAGTGTCACTCACTGCGGCAATTAGGGAACAGGTTGGGAGGGTGGTGGATGCTATGTGTTTGAGTGGTTGGAGGGTGCTTATTGTGGTGGGTAGTGTAGCTCTGAGGGATAAGTTGCTGAAGTTGGAGGTGTTAAATGGGGGTAAGGTGAGGTGTATGGTGCCTGGGAGTGCGGTGAAGGTGAGAGGGGTGATCACGGGTGTTCAATGGAGGAGCTAAAAGAAGTGGTGTCGAGGGGGGTTGTGTTGGACGCAAGACGGATGGGCAGTAGAGCACTCGGGTTAGAGAAGGTGAGTCCCACGGTGTTGTTGGAGTTTGGAGGGCCGTTGCCGAGTAGGGTGCACTTAGGGTTTCTTCGTTTTTTGTGAGGGAATATGTGCCACCGCCGCTGAGGTTTTTTAAGTGTCAGCGTATGGGGCATGTGGCGGCGGTGTGTAGAGGGCAGGGTAGGTGTGGTAGGTGTGGGGGTGCGCATGACTATGGTAAGTGTGGGGTAGGGGACAAGGTGAGATGCTGTAATTGTGGTGGGGAGCACATTGCTGCGTTTGGAGGGTGTGTGGTTCAGAAGAGGGCGGCGGAGGCACAGCTGGTAAAGGTGGTGGATAAGGTCACGTATGTGGAAGCAGTGCGGAGTGTAGAGGGATTAGGGGTAGGTGCGCAGGTGGAGAAGGAGCGGGTTCTGGGCCCGGTGTTGGAGGATGTTGTGGGTGGTCACAGTGTGGTGTTGTCTGAGACGTGTAAGCTTGAGTGTGTGGTGGGTAAGGATTCGTTGGTGGTGGGCAGGGTTGAGTTTTTGGCATTTCTGTGTAGTGTAGTGAATGTTTGTAGCCAGGTTAAGGGAAGGAATGCTAGGATAGATGTTGTGGTGGGTGCTGCTAGGGAGATTATGGGTATTACTGACGTCACGGGGGAGATGGTTCACGAGCTGATGAAAGGGAAGGGGGAGGGTAGGTAGTGGGGTGGGGGGGGATTGGGCTGTATTTTAATTTCTAGGGTGGTAGGATGTGGTGGGTGGTGTTGAATTGGGTGGGCGGTGACCGGCCTCACACTCCGGTACAGTTGGTGGCGGAATATGCACCTATAGTTGGTTGCGATCCGCCAATAACCCAACGAAGGAGAAGAAGTTATAAAACCGAAATCGCGACACTCAGATCCACGAACCTGTGTTGCGGTCTGAGAAGGCAGAATCGCGACACACCCCTTCCAACTCTCAGAGTTATCCTTCCTGTCCAGATCTAATGCAACCACATCTTTAAATTACTATTAGTATTATTTGAAGTGAACATTATAAAATACGTAGACCTACACCACAAAACAAGTTGAGGATAAATTATTTAATTTAACCTGTAAGCATCCTCCAATCACGTGTCATCTTTCCAATCATGTGATGACTACCAGCAAAAGTTCATTAAAAAGACTTAAAGGTACAATATGTAATATCAATCAAAACAATAACAAAATACATACTTTGCATTAAAATAAAACATCACTATACATATATATATTTCTTAGTTGTGTACTTACATTATCCTAAATGTTTCCACCAACTTTCAAATCCAGAGAAATTTGTAATTTAATTTGAAGACACGGGACGTTTCTTTTTGTCGCCCTTCAATGGCGTCATATAATATAGTTGCTCTAAGTTCCAGGGAACCGCCAAACATAACGTGAATAAAGTTATAATATTTTTAACAACATTATTTTGTCAGTTAATATTTTTCTGCCTGAGACGCTAGATTGGAAGGTTGTCACTGACGACGATAACAAAACCCATGATCCCACGCATCTTCCCGACGTCATCCAAGTACATCTTTTGTTATTGTTTTGATTGAGAGCCCCCTGGCGGCCCAAAAATTACATATTGTACGTTTAAATAATCTTATTTTTGTTTTCCAGCATTTAAGGTCTAAAAATGTCTCAAAAAAATTCTACATTTATGCTATTTGTGTCAATTGTATTTTGTTTAAAGAAGCCATAAACGCTTTCTCTGAGAAACATTTAGTTAGCAACTGCTGGCAGATTATAGTGATAGCAGGTTATTGTGGCAGCTCCATGCGGTTACCTCACAGCAACGCAGCTATTTTATTCGTTAGTTACATTATAAGCTTCGTCTGTTTGTGAGTATTGTTTATGATATTTTATTTGTCTGCTTGCAGCTTTGTTTACTGAAACATATTTCTTGTGATCAGTAGCTATTAAATCGCGCATCTCTCAGTACATCAAAGCAACGAAAATAACGACCCACTCATTGAGCAGTTCATCTCCACGTTCTCATTCTGTTTCATTAGCGCAGCGCATACAGTGTGGAGCCATGTATTACTTTTGAACAATTTTTTCTACCGGTTTGTATTGAACCGTGGGTCAAAAATCGTGATACGAACCGAATCGTGAGTTTGGTGTATCGTTACAGCCCTAAAAAGTATATATCTGGTTAAGGGTTTAAGTTTAGAGTAAAAGTTACAAAGTTTAGGATAAGATTAGGGCATATCACATTATTGCACAGCTGACGAAATTACACTATTTTACTTAAGTATTTCAAAGGTTAGGTTGAGGGTTTGATTTTAAGTTGGATTATTGTTGGAATCCCCACCAACATAGTAGAACATTTCTGTGTGTGTGTGTGTGGCCACTAGGTACGGTATATAGGACCCTAACGTGTGGAGGGGCCCTAATGCGCGAAATAAAGAGGGGAGGGGCCCTCAGAGACAGCCTATGTACAGTACATGTCCCTAAATGTTTGGCAACCCTCCTGTGTGCAGCTGCAAACCATGTACATTTGAAAGGCTATTAAACAGTGGGATGCATACACCAGGGGAGCCATTGGTTTCAAACCATTACCAGCCTTGTCTACATCAACCCCTACATCACCAAAAATAAAACCATTATGAACTGCAGTTCACGAGTGAGAAATTCTCCAGAGGATTGCAGTAATAACAGCCATTACTGCTTGTGGAAAATTTTGGTGCCTCAACATTTGCGCCTCAACTGACCAAGACAACCAAGGTCCTCCTATTGCATGCTTGATCCAATATTCATTAAACACATAGATCAGAATGACTTCCTCAAAACTCATCATTTACTACTTACGATCTGGGAGGTTTGTAATGTGCACCAGCTTCCTTTAGCTTTATTTTAATGAAGAGGCTCACAGTGACTGTGGAAAAGGTAAAAAATGGCAATGGTTTAAAAAATGGATGTGGCAGATAAGGTAGTTTTCAAAGTTGTAAAGTTGAAAATACTTGAATTACTGTTCCCCTGCTTGACCCAATATCTCACTCTGTTTCACTCAAAGGTCCTGTGTCTTTGTCATGTCATGTACTGTATCTTTGTCATGTTATGTAATGCATCTTTGTCATCCTATGTACTGTATCTTTGTCATGTCATGTACTGTATCTTTGTCATGTCATGTACTATATCTTTGTCATGTTATGTACTATATCTTTGTCATGTACTGTATCTTTGTCATGTCATGTACTGTATCTTTGTCATGTCATGTACTATATCTTTGTCATGTCATGTACTGTAT
>JACXGM010014348.1:0-22173 GCA_016801145.1 Umbra pygmaea
TGCGTTCTTTAATTGGTTAAGGTAACACTCCGCTACAGCCGACTACTTTCGTTTTGACATGACAGCAGTATCTGCAAGTACGTGTCACGTGACGGTCCGTTGATGCAAGGATAATTGTTTCGTCGGCTATTTTCGACACTTCTAGAAAAAAATACCGAGGTCATGACCTCGGTGTCCTCAATGGTAGTTACGGCCATGTCTTCACAATATATAGTATATATACATACAGTATATTTGTAAAATGAGATTGCACTGTTTTGTAATAACAGGTGTATACTTTACTTTAAAAACTGTTTGTTTTTCATGTACATGATCACACTCATGTTTTTTTAAACAACATTGTAACAATTCAAGTAAATTTAGTTTCAATATTTCAGTGTCACACAATGGATGTTTTTTTAAATATTGTAATATGACTTAAAAAACATATTGGAGGGAATTTGGAGTGTCATTATTTTTCATGTGAGCTATGTGCGGTTTTGAGCAAAGCGGTTGAAAAAGGTGTGGAGTGGTGGAGCGGAGTGAGCGAGGAGCGGGATTTCCAAATGCTCACATACTCTGGTGTTGGACTATGTCGTCAATGCGTCAAAATATATCTCAAATGGCAGAGCCCCCCCACCAATGACCCAATGCCCCTCCAGTAGATCTGCTCTGGCGCCGAATCTGCCCTTGTTAAAGTCACTCAAATCCTTACGCTTGCTAATTTTTCCTGCATTTGACACATCAACATTAAGAACAAAATAAGGAGGTGAGAAACATAAAAAAATGCTGCTGTTTTGGGGCCAAAAGGGGGACCTACACAATATTTGACAGGTGATCATAATGAAATGGCTGATTGTGTTTCAATAAGTTTTTGATTAGAAATGTAATGTTTATCACTTACAACATTGCAAAAAAATTATTGGCTGAAAAGATTATTATTTCTTCACTCTGTTTCCTTCCCCAAACGCATTGGAGAATAATATTTGGGGGAGGGGTTATGGCTCACACCTTGTTCACAGACAGAGAGGTGTGTTGCGTTCTGATCAATCACAGCACAGAGCCTTCCAGGTGACACTGAAGACAGCTAGAAAAAATTGCCATATCCTATGCAACCCCCACATAACACACCAAACTGACATCATCTTGTCACACTTTGCGCCACACATGAGGGTAGAGGCAAAGTCATAACTATCCTGGTAGCCAGGTATGGAAGCCAGCCAGGTAGTATTTCAATATAAATTACTGGTACTCTACACTTGTGCACTCCCCCTGGGTTTTAAAACCTGTCCAATCTAAAAAATGGCTGAAAGAAGTTCCATCACATCTTCCACCATTCCCATTCCATAGAAATCTGTGAATGGGACTGTACCAGTGAATACTACCAGGAGGAGAAGAGACAGTCTTTTCTATTCTAGAAGCCAACACTTTAATCCTAGTTTCTATCCACAAACAATTGTGCTCATATGTTTGCATACCCTGCAGAAATTGGGAAATTTCGGGGTTAATTTTGACAATATGACTGTTCATGCAAAAAATCTTACTGTTATGTAAAGATACTGATCATATGAAGCCATTAATTTTTCCACAGTTATATGGCTCCTTTGTAAACCATACTGATAACAGAAATCACCCAAATGACCGTGAACAACTGGTTACATACCCATGAATGTTTGGCCTTGTTACAGACACACAAGGTGTCACACACAGGCTAAAATGGCAATTAAAGTTGAATTAAAGGGTTCCTGACATTCCACGGGCATCCAACATGAGGCAGCGCAAATTGGCATAGTGCTGCCCGGGATTTGGGATATATAAGTCAGTTATCTAATCCTGCCACGTCGCTCTCCAGCGAATCCTTGTGTCCAAATCGGGCACCTCTGGGTTCAATCACGGAAACATAGTTGTTGAACGTAATCAGCTCATTTATGATCCGACTAAAGGCTTCTGTGTTGGATTTGTAGTGTGAAAAAAATTGGCGGCTGGGCAACATGTGGTTGGATGAACCTTGTGTGCGCCCTTCACCATCCCACAGATCTATCCAAGGATTTGCAGAGAGCTGCCGACAAGGCAGGATTAGAGGAAATTGGGAAGGGAGGAAAAATAGGGCAAAAAAAAACAATAATAGTCAATGAGTTTGCTAGACAGGGTGGGAAATTAACACCCGCCACCAGCCAAATGCGGGTAGATTTTCACATTGGCGGGTAACTTTTCCCAATCTACCAGCCACTCTGGCGGGTGAATTGTACAACATATGATACATTTTTTTGTTTTTTTATTTGGCTACTTTAAACATTACTTGTTTCTCAACTGTAACTTAGTTTATTAACAACTGATTCTAATTCAAGTATCTTACATCGCCATAATATGGATTCTTATTATATTTAATGTTGTATTATGTTTCGTTTCATTATTGAAGAAACACTTGCAACTTTGATGGGGGTCAGATGGCTCAGTGGTTAGGGAGTCGGACTAGTAATCAGGTGTTTGCTGGTTAGATTCCCTGCTGTGCCAAATGTTGTTGTCTTTGGGCAAGGCACTTCAACCTAAATTGCTCCAGGAAGAATGCCCCTGTGTTTAATGTACTGTAAATCAATCTAGATAAGAGTGTCTGCTAAATAACTACATTGTAAATGTAGTGTTCCTGTAGTTACTGTAAATCACTCTGAATAACAGTGTCTGATAAATGACTAAATTGTAAATGTAGTGTTCCTGTACTTATTGTAAGTCACTCTGGATAAGACTGTCTGCTAAATGACTTAAATGTAAATTTATTATTAGTAATCCCAGATGTTTACCAAACAGATTATTAGAAAATGAATTTACAAATGTGTAAACATTGTGGCGTACGTCAGGTGTTACAAAAGTAAAGTTTTACACCTCTCAAAGTTGAAATTGCCTACTGTTGCATATGTGATTTAAAAGTAGCTGACTAGAATATGGTATTAGGACATACAATCAGCAAACAGATTAGCACAATAGGTAAATTATCTGAAAATTATTCACCTCAGACTTGTCTTCACTAAATGTCCCTTTAGTAATAGACCTATATTAATATGTATTCATAGTGAATTTAATGTATTGAAGCAATATAGAATATAGTAATGTGTTTTCTTTTATTTATTTGAATTTGGATATAAGTGGCTGGTAAAAAATCAAAGTGGCTGGTAAAATTTCGGCATCCACCAGCCACTGTGGCTGGTAGACAAAAAGTTAATTTCCCACCCTGGTGGTAGCGCTCACGTAGATGCACTGAGCAGGATAGATAATAAGCCATGAAGAGCAGAAAAGAACTGTCAAAAGACCTGCATAACAAGGTACTGGAACTTCATAAAGTTGGAAATGGATATAAAAAGATATCCAAAGCCTTGCAAATGAAAGTCAATACTGTTCAATTACTTATTAAAAAGTGGAAAATTCAGGGATCTCCTGATACCAAGCTTAGGTCAGGTAGACCAAGAAAGAATTCAGCCAAAACTGCCAGAAAAAATGTTTGGGTACAAAGGAAAAACCCACATATATCCTCGGGAGTTATACAGGCTGCTTTGAAAAGATGGTGTGGTCGATTCAAGGAGCACAATACAACAATAGTTGAACAACAACCAAAAATGCACATTTTCTGTTAATCCAATGAACCTCATTTCACTACCGAAATATTACTGTGTCCTTCAATTATTTGATAGATCAAAATGAAATTGCTGATTCAAACACCCATTTATTTATAAAATGAAAATCACAGAAATTGTGAGGGGCATATGACTGTATGTGAGCATTTGCACACATCGTGATCAACATTGTAATCATTGTTGGCACTTTCTTCAACTTTGTGAGCGTAGCACGAGAAGGAGATCTAGACCTCCAATGGCGAATGCTGGTGCTGAATCATCATGGGCTCATCATTCTCTGTCTACAGACACTCTAATATTGCTAAACGTCAGTCTTGCCTGTTATTATTATTTATCTCAGACATTTACATAAAGCAATTAAGATAACTTGACACATGCAAATTTCGTCAAACATTTCCTCACCCTGTCAGGAAACAGGACTCCCTTCTCTTACTGCACTCCCTCACTTCCCAAATCATGGTAATTTTAAAGAGACAGTGCAAGATTTCCTCAAATGAAAAAACTGTGTTTTTTACAGTAAATAAGGACTATAAAACATGCACTATATTAAATATTCCTTTCCTTCAAACAAAATACTTGGCCTGGCTACATTAATATGTATGTCTATTTTCCAGGGCACAAAAAGTGAAAAGTAAAAAATGTAGCTATGGGGCAATGCATGTACCGCAATACATACCGTACCATGACACTCAATATGCAATACGTACCTTACCAGGGGTTAGGCGTACTGTTATACCCCTAATGAGAAATAAAAACAAATAGTTTTGCCTGCTCAAACATGTTTTCTTTAAAAATGGTACATCTAATACCAATTATCCACGGGTATGCAAACTTTTGAGCACATCTGTACATATCTAATATGACCAGATAACAGGAGCTATTCAGATCACTCAAATCTGCAGACAGTGACCTAGAAATCAGCATGAGGTATTACTGACCTGGAGGCAAAATGGAAGGCTGTCATCCCAGCATCACAAGTCAAGTTAGGATCAGCTCCGTTGCTTAGCATCAGGTTAACCATGGAACGGTTACCATGGAGGGCTGCAAAGTGTAGAGGAGTGAACCCCCCCCAGCCTTCACACAGATAAAAACACAAATTAACATTGTTGAATATATACATGCTCTTACTGGGTCCCCATACAGAAATCTAATATATGACCATATATGGCCATACAAATCAAAATCTTAACGTAGTTTTGAAAATATATTACCATATATGTTAATTACATATTTAAATACAGAAATCTAATATATGGCCATATATGGACATCAATATGAAAAATCTTAACATATATTTTAAGATGTGTGACCACATATTTTGATTACAAAATTTGAATTACAAAATGAGGAAATATGTCACATATATACAAACTGCTATTTTTTTGTATATTTCGACATACATGTGCATATATGTGATGTTTCCACCATATATGCCGATATCTGACATATAAGTATACATACATGTATGGCCATATATTGAATGTCCATATGGAATACATTTAAAAAAGATTTTACCAAATATTACATTGACATACATGTCATACCCCTACAAATCATCACATATACAGTATTATAAATAACATCAACATCTCACACATAAGCATATTCTTGATTAAATTTATAGACAAATTGTTAACTGACATAAGGCAAGAAAAAAAGTAGCAGTGTTTCTATATTATTTATTTACATAATCTCATATATGTTAATATATATATGTGTATGTGTGTGTGTGTGTGTGTGTGTGTGCGTGCGTGCGTGCGTGTGTATATATATATATATATATATATATTCACCTGAAGGATTATTGGGAACACCCGTTCAATTTCTCATTCATGCAATGATCTACTCAACCAATCACATGGCAGTTGCTTCAATGCATTTAGGGGTGTGGTCCTGGTCAAGACAATCTTTTGAACTCCAAACTGAATGTCAGAATGGTAAAGAAAGGTGATCTAAGCAATTTTGAGCGTGGCATGGTTGTTGGTGCCAGACGGGCCGGTCTGAGTATTTCACAATCTGCTCAGTTGCTGGGATTTTCATGCACAACCATTTCTAGGGTTTACAAAGAATGGTGTGAAAGGGGAAAAACATCCAGTATGTGGCAGTCCTGTGGGCGAAAATGCGTTGTTGATGCTAGAGGTCAGGGGAGAATGGGCCGACTGCTTCAAGCTGATAGAAGAGCAACTTTGACTGAAATAAGCACTCATTACAACCGAGGTATGCAGCAAAGCATTTGTGAAACCACAACACGCACAACCTTGAGGCGGATGGGCTACAACAGCAGAAGACCCCACCAGGTACCACTCATCTCCACTACAAATAGGAAAAAGAGGCTACAATTTGCAAGAGCTCGACAAAATTGGACAGTTGAAGGTTGGAAAAATGTTGCCTGGTCTGATAAGTCTCAATTTCTGTTGAGTCATTCAGATGGTAGAGTCAGAATTTGGCGTAAACAGAATGAGAACATGGATCCATCATGCCTTGTTACCACTGTGCAGGCTGGTGGTGGTGCTGTAATGGTGTGGGGGATGTTTTCTTTGCACACTTTAGGCCCCTTAGTGCCAATTGGGCATCATTTAAATGCCACGGCCTACCTGAGCATTGATTGTGACCATGTCCATCCCTTTATGGCCACCATGTACCCATCCTCTGATGGCTACTTCCAGCAGGATAATGCACCATGTCACAAAGCTCGAATCGTTTCAAATTGGTTTCTTGAACATGACAATGAGTTCACTGTATTCACACAGTATTAGTATGGTGTTTCTAATAATCCTTTATCCAAGACAAAGTCTTGTCTGGCTCTGTAACGTGGCGAACTGATTATACCTAATTACCTCCGCCAATAAAAGTTGGATGATTCACATCAAAATGCCAAACCCCAAATGCGAAATGCTATTAACTGTTTAAGTTGCCACCACTTAATAACTTCTGTTAAACTTGAGGGTGTCAAAAGAACGACAAAATCACTCAGGAAATGCATGTCACCCTCTATATGGTTAATATTGCACACAGCATAGATTACTTACCACAGATTAAATATATACTCGCTGTGCTGTGCAACTACAAGATTGGCATGGGAAAATGCAGTTGTCTCTGTGAGCCTGTCTGGCTCATCCATAACACACAGGAGGAATGACGCAACGATCCACCTCCCAAGGATGAAACGCAGTAACAGGTTGTCAAAATCACTCATGTGTGATGCTCAATTGATCCCATGGATTATGTGTAAATAAGTGATCAAGGTCTGTGAGATTAGGTGTAGCCTATAAAAGGACCCGTAAAAGATGATGCTACAATTGTTGAGCAATGGCTGCTACGGCCAGGGTTCGAAATACAAGGCGTCCCGCCTTATATAAAAATATGTCTGGGACGGTTCATAACCGACTTTGGGACGTTTACAGGATGATGGTCAGTAGGTAAAACATAACTTGCATACAACACTGGTTACTAACGTATAGCCTAGTTTAAACACAAGGCTGATGAAGCAGTTCATAATTAATCTTAAAAGTTGATGAAATTTAAAAAATAACATGACAAGCGCAGCAATATTTTCACTTCTCCACATCGGGAGAACACAATATGAGATTGATATTCTCCCAACGAGCCGCATTATCCAATTCGCACCTGACGCAAACAGTGATTGTAGTAGGTATGTAAGCGATTAATATTTAGCATAATGGTAAAACATATAAAGAGGGAAGATCTAAAGTTGCAAAATATGATTGTGACTTCAGCAGTTTTGAAAATGGAACACAAAATAAATGTAGTTTTAATGCAGGTTTGGCATGTCAGGACTATTTTTTTTTTTTGCAATGATCGGATATTGACTCATATGCAAGGTTAGCAGGCGAGATGGTATTCATTTCTATTGTCTGTAGACTGGCTAAAAGTAGCTCTAGAGAAAATGGTTGTATGATCTTCTTGACCAGGGATTAATACATACTAACTAAAATGTGAAAAAAAATTTAGCACGAGATTTTTGCATATGTGGAAAAAAGTTAAGCCGCAAGCCCTGCATCTGCATATTCATTTATGGGAGGAGGCAAGGCGGAGTCAGTGGCTCGTTCACGTGCGGTCAATCTCATGTTGATTGTGATTTATAAAGGAAAGGTGCAGAGGACCTGGCGTACGACCGGTTTTATACCTGTTTTATATGTGAATTTTTCTGGGCGTAATTTTCCAGTTTTGACCGTACACCATCTTCTGGTATGTAAGCTGCGCAATCTTTTATACATGAGACCCCAGGTAACTGTGGGGGCCATTTTAGTACAGTGAACTCATTGTAATGTTCAAGAAACCAATTAGAAATGATTTGAGCATTGTGACATGGTGCATTATCCTGCTGGAAGTAGCTGTCAGATCATGGGTACATGGTGGCCATAAAGGGATGGACATGGTCAGAAACAATGCTCAGGTAGGCCGTGGCATTTAAAAGATGCCCAGTTGGCACTAAGGGGCCTAAAGTGTGCCAAGAAAACATCCTTCAAACCATTACACCACCACCACCACCAGCCTGCACAGTGGTAACAAGGCATGATGGATCCATGTTCTCATTCTGTTTAGGCCAAATTCTGACTCTACCATCTGAATGTCTCAACAGAAATCAAGACTCATCAGACCAGGCAACATTTTTCCAGTCTTCAACTTTCCAATTTTGGTGTGCTAATGCAAATTGTAGCCTCTTTTTCCTATTTGTAGTGGAGATGAGTGGTACCCGGTGGGGTCTTCTGCTGTTGTAGCCCATCCACCTCAAGGTTGTGCATGTTGTGGCTTCAGAAATGCTTTGCTGCATACCTCGGATGTAACAAGTGGTTCTTTCAGTCAAAGTTGCCCTTCTATCAGCTTGAACCAGTCAGCCCATTCTCCTCTGACCTCTAACATCAACAAGGCATTTTCGCCCACAGGACTGCCGCATACTGGATTTTTTTCCTTTTTTACACCATTCTTTGTAAACCCAAATGGTTGTGCGTGAAAATCCCAGTAACTGAGCAGATGCCAACCCGTCTGGCACCAACAACCATGCCACGCTCAAAATTGCTTAAATCACCTTTCTTTCTTATTCTGACATTCAGTTTGGAGTTCAGGAGATTGTCTTGAGCAGGACCACACCCCTAAATGCATTGATGCAAGTGCCATGTGATTAGTTGAGTTGATCATTGCATTAAGGAGAAAGTTATTGGGTGTTCCTAATAATCCTTTAGGTGAGAGTATACCAGCCGCGGTCGGTGGATCTTAATTGGGGAGGATGGGCTCGTATTACGCTCGGGACCGGAGTGAATGGAATGGTAGGCAACGCACAAAACCCAGTGTGCAAAATGAAAAAACACTGGGTTTTGTGCGTTGCGCACCATTCCATTCACTCCGGTCCCGAGCGTAATACGAGCCCATCCTCCCCAATTACGATCCACCGACCGCGGCTGGTGTATACACACACACACAAACACACACACACACACACATAATTGTGTGGCGGACTGCAAGAAAGAACCCGTCTGATGTCGCGTTCACTCATTGTTGGCTATAGGCCAAAAAAGATAGAGAATGTGTTCCCTTTTAAAATTTATATTTTTATTTTAACCTTGTATAGGTTACACCCTTAACTTCATTGTAATGTACAAAATAACCATGATTACTTGCGAAAAACAGTTAATTTCAGTGCTTTTTGGACATGTTAGGTAGTCAGATTTTCAAGCCTTGTAACGAAGCTTTCCATTTGACGTTGCCTGCTATTTTGATTGCTGCAGCAGACAGACCCAAAAAACTGATCAGTGAAGTCAGCCTGTATTAAACATAAAAAAATAACTTGCTAAAAGTTATTAATCTAGCCTTGTATTTTTAACTGACATTTACATTCACAACGTGATCATGAACAAAAGGATTTCATTCCATTTACGCTACATCAAAATACAGTCCCATTTTTAGAAGAGGGTTGAGCCCATGCTGCGAATTGCTTATCAGTTTTAGCTGGCAAGTCACAGAGCCGCCGGCAGATGTGTTGCGAGCTGGCATTTGCCCAAGGGGGTAGCTTTTCATCCGGAAGTCGAGGCTTGTATGTAGCGATTCAGATGCTACCAGGCTATCAGCTCACGTTAGCATTCCATTCATTCCAATGAGTTTAGGGGTCATTTTGACAGCTAATAAATTGAAATCGGAAGCGTTTAAAGACTCTATTTCTCCATTGTTTATTTCTAAACAAACAGGACTATGTATAAAAAGCTCCAATACCTTGTACCTCACGTTATTGCCCCGTATCAGCAGTTTTTGTAAACGTATGCTAGTTCCTGTCTCATAACCACGTGACTTCCTGTCGCACAGTAGAGAAATTACCATATATTCCAGTAGAAGCTCGCAGACAATCGGTGGGACGTGGAGGCATACAGTCAAGGGAGAAGCCCATCGGAACAAAATATTTCAGCAACATTTTGATTGATTGGAAATACTTCGGTACATTTGGAAGGCATTTACAACATGTCCTACTAGCCTACATAACATAATGTGAAATAATGAAAAACGTTCTGTTCAAGTTTTTTTTACCATGATTTATTAGCCTAACTTACATGATTTAACACCTACTGAGCTAGCTTAGAACTGGCGGGCCGACGGCAGTATCAGCTGACGTGACGGTATGCTAGCTTTTTGCTCATCGTTTAACGGACGGTCCGCCCGCGGCAGTGTTGGAGGCTAAGCATTGGTAGGTGAGCAGAGTTTTAGAAAGAGGTCCTTTGGGAAACCTATGCACTCACTGTTGTTCCAGTTAGTCCATCAGCTGCGTATATCCAGCAAACACAGTGTGGGACAATTTGTGGTAGAGGAGGGGCTGTTTGGGCTTTGGTTAGCCCGAAGTAAACTCTTCCCTTCCTGAGGTATCGTTTAGAATTTAGGTAACAAGGTTACTATATATAGCCATTTTGATGACTCCAATATATTTAGCATCCCTTACGTTTAGCATCGCTTATGTTGATATTTGGTAATGGCTAAGGTAGCTTAATGTTAAGCAAGCTAACATAAACTAACTAGTTAACGTTAGCTAGGTAGTAAGAAAACTCTGATAATCTGTATAATCCGTTTGGGACATGGTAGTGACACTTGCAGATATGGAGTTATCATCAGTTTTGTTGTTCTAACATTACCTTGGCTAGCTAACTTGATAACATAATTAGCCAATAATAGGTACTAACAAAACGAACGGTTTTATAAGATAGCTAACGTCTGCTAGTTAGCTAATGTTAACGTAATACCTAACCAGTCACTATTAAGCTGGCAACTTCACAATGTTACGGCTAGCTATTCACCTAACTTTCGGTAAATTCATGTTAGCTAGTTGCAAACATTGTAGCTAAGCATGATTAGCTAATTATCTTAAGTTTTAGACTAAAATTGTTTAGCTAATGTGTAATTTTAACACCGTTATTTTGTTCTCTGTCTTGTTTCACTGAACTGGTGACATCAGTACTGACGAATAGCCTGTGAATTTCAATCATCAGATATTTAGTTAACATGTATATCTGACCTAAATCATATACAGTTGCAGTTATGTCTGGCAGAAGTTACTGGACCAAAAGTAGGCAATCAGGAATGTATTGAATATTCTCCAATCTTTTGGAAAGCCATCATGTTCAGGTGGACATCTTAGGGACTTATGTTTTGGAAGAATTTCAACCTGAATATAACTACTAATTAACCTAATCATGAAGAACATAATTATGTTTTCATGGACTGTCTGTGTTCGTTTGATGACAGCAATCACTGTGATGATAGTGATAGTGAAGTTATGATATGAGAACCACATGACATTCCCAGATAAGGCAGTTACACTCTGCACAGATGATATGTTTACTAGACAGGAGGTTGAAAATCACTCTTATGCTGGCCACACACTACAGGGGTTTTAGGCCGATTTATGCCCGATTTTCACCTCCCGAGAATCTGAGAAAAAATCTTGTCGAGAACCTCGATCGGTGCAGATTTTCGGTGCAGATTATCTGGTAATGTGAGGCTTTCACAGATCGAATCTTACACCTGCCGATCTGCTCTCACACAAATCGGGCTCGCCCCGATCCTATCAAACATGTTTGATATTTATCGGGGTGAGTAAGATTGTGATTATTTCAGTAGTGTCGCAATAGCCAATAGGAAACAAGTCTACGACAAGACGGTAGCCAAATGGCAACGCGAAACTTGCAACACGGATCCATTGGACTTCAGAGATGGAGGAATATCTATATTTAGTTTTCACTATGAATAAAAATTATTTATTATAAATTGTTTCACTTCTTTTGAATGGAAGTTCCCCAATCCAGAAGTGCAACCCAATATATAAAACACATTAAGCACTCTTGGTAAAAGGTGGACATTTACAATACAGAGCAATATTGTGAAACAATACATTGGAATTGTTATGGCAGTACTTTGTTAATAGATGGATGGATAAACGTTTGCGAACCCTGTATATAATAATTTTTCAGTATTCATTTTGTTTATATCCGCTTTCGAGCTGCTGCATAGATCACGTGAGGCGCCCCCTCTGGCACGATAATCTTAATAACATTGTGTAGTGTGTGATGCGACACGATTTTCAAATCTTGTAGTGTGAGCATGTTTAAGATGAGGGAAGAAAATCTGTAAAGATATTTTTTAAGTGTGTGCTGCTACAAGATTTCAAAATCGGTTAGGATTTTAAAACTCCTGTAGTGTGTTTCCAGCATTAGACTATATGCATCTTGTTTCTTGAAGTAACTCGCAAGTTAATCTCTTTTTGGAGGAAAGGGTATTTATCTTGTATTCCAGCAAGCCAATCACAGTCTACCAGCAAACCCCAGTCTTTGAGCCATCTTCAACCTGTGAGCCACGATCCATCTCAGAGTCTTCTCTCTCCTGTGAGCCGGCCTTTTCCTGTGAGCCACTGTGCATCTCTGAGCCATCTGCCACCTGTGAGCCACTCTGTCTGCAGGTATGTTTTGTATAGTGAAAAACTAAAGATCAATTTGACGCTGTAGAATGTGTAATTGTCACGTTAGTGTTCAGGAAAACAATGAGGTCTTAATTTACGAATTTACATAAATAGGAATCTTCGGCCAACATTTGTCTCAGGCATTGCTGACTACAACAGTATTGTTTTTTGCCATGGTTATGGTTTTCAACTCTTCAGAACCATTCATAATTTTTCCATCTGTTCCTGGCAGTCACATTTTTACTGCTGCATCATGCTGGCCCACAGATATTGTAGAGACTATACGTCCTCTTTTTCCCGGATGTGTCCTCTTTTTGGACCTAAAAAATGTGTCCGACCAGGATTTCGAAATCAACCAAAATGTCCGGGATTCGGCTTTGCTTTCTACAGTCGTCATTCATTGTGTGCATTTTTGAGGATTTGTATTTACCACCCACTGCTGGTTAGGGTCTGCCTTCCGCTCCCACTGTCCTCGTTTTTGAAAGTTAATTTATGGTCATCCTAATCCGAGGTCGGGTTGCGGAGGCAGCAGCTCCATATTTTTTCATTTTATCTATTCTGTATTTCTAGATTACCTATCTGGGGACCATTGGTGGGTGTGATGTCCAAGTTACAACCAGGTGGATAATGGCAGCTAATCGCCCAAGAGTAATGTATTTTGCGGGGGAATTCTTCACTGTGTGTCAATGGGCTGGTTTCTGCTTCTTCTGTGGGTTTATTGGCGGATCGCAACTGACTCATGGTGCATATAACACCACTAACCGTACCAAAGTGTGAGGCCAGTCACAGCCCACCCAATTCAAGTCCACCCAACTCAACCCACCACCCTAAGAAATTAAAATATACTGCCCAATACCTACACCCAGCACCCCCATCCCCATCCCACTACCTACCCTCACCTTCATAAACTCATGAATCATCTCCCCTGTGACATCAGTAACACCCATAAACTCCCTAGCAGCACCCACCACATCTGTCCTAGTGTTCCTTCCCTTAACCTGACTACAGATAATCACCCCACTACACAGAAATGCCAAAAACTCAACCCTGCCCACCACCAATGAATCCTTACCAACCACACACTCATGTTTACACGTCTCAGACAACATCACCTTGCGAACACCCATACCTTCCTTCGACACTGGCCCTAAACCCTGCTCCTTCTCCACCTGCACACTCAACCCAAGGCCCCCCACTCTCTGCACCACTTCAAAATAAGTGACCTTATCCACCACCTTAACCCGCTGAGCCTCTGTTGCCTGCTTCTGAACCAGACACCGCCCAAATGCAGCACTGTGCTCCCCACCACAATTCCAACACCTCACCTTGTCCCCTACCCCACACTTGCCATTTCCTCATGTGGACCCCACACCTAGCACATCTAGCACATCAACCCTACCCTCTGCACACAGCAGCCACATGCCCCATACGTTGGCAATTAAAACATCTGTGGCGGTGGCACATATTCCCTCACATAAAAATAAAAAGTGCAGTCTACTCTGCAACGGCCCTCCAAACTCCCAACAATTCTGTCTGACTCACCCTCTCCAACAGTAGAATACAGTTAACCATGTCATATACTGTTTATACTACACTACCTGTCTATACTGTACTTTTTTGCACTTCTGGGTAGACACTTACTGAAATGAATTGTCTGTATACTTGTTACCCAGCACATTGAAACGTAAGAATAATGTAAAGGTGTCTTTTCAATATTAACTGTGTAGGCTAGTGAGTTTGAATATATATCATTACGAAGTTATATCACAACCAATATATATCATTACCAAGTTATAATACCACATTACATTTCTGTCAAAGCATGTCTACTTGAAGTGTCTACTGTGTGTTTCCATAATAAATATTGAACCATTTGGTTAATAAATATTGCTTTTTTGAAACTTCCAGTGTCAGCCAAAAACACAAAGAGATGTTGCAGGTCCTTCATCGCTGCAACGAGATCGATGCTCTTCCTGCATCCCAAGTCTTTCCCGCCGCAGTGAATCAGCAGGACATCTATGCTCTTCCTCTAAGGGACCGGCAGAAGAAGGAAAGGTGCCATCGAAGACCACCCCAGCCAAACCAGTGAACATTGGCCCCCATGGTCTCTCCGGCCCTCTCTTCCCCACGACGAATGTAGCTGCTGCCCATGATCTTAAGAACTAGACCTGTTATAAGCATACAATCAGAACAGTGTTTTGCTATTTTCAGTACACATTTGTTAACACACATGGTTAATTTATTATTTTACTCTCTTACGGTCAATGTGTTGATTTACATATTCAAATTTAATCTAAATTATACTATAGCTATGGCTTACCTTTGTTAGGCTTTGTGTAAAGCAGTGCAGTTAAAAGTTGCAGTTATATTTGAACTTATGAAAAATGAAAAGGTCAAACATTAGTAATAGATATTCTTGGTGACATTTGTTATTGTTATTCTATTATCTATCTATAATTTACCAGGCCAAAGCAGAGGCTTTTCTCAAATGATTTACTGAATAGCTTTTATATGACTTACATCTCTTGCAATGTAAATTACAGTTAACGCCACTCTGTGGTTATATTCAACGACTATCTACATTATACAACATGTGCATCAATTAACCATGTTAATTTGTGTCCAGCAAGCATGTTATATTTACCAATGCCTAATTTCATCGTGCTTAAATAATATTTAAAATATGCGGTCCCACGGCTGTTAAATAAATGAGAGTTTCGACTTACGTAAGCAGTTAGTTTAATTACTAATGTTAACTAGCATTTGAATTAGCAATAATTAGCCTTTGCCTATCTCCTATCTATTGGGTATGAATTAATATCACACGTTCTTGAATGTCATGGCATTATATTTTAAAATACATAAATACTATGTAAAATTACAAAAATAATCAGAATACTTACCAAAGGTTGCTACTATGGTCTCAGTCTTTACATGAACAAGATTCGGAACGCTGTCTATGCAAATGGTAGCAGATTTATTTTCTTCAGGCATGGCTAACATAAAATTACCGCTTTCAGAGACGTTGCTCACATCACATCTACGTCATCACACTCAGCTTGAGGCTGCGCAGTACGCTCGGCTATCATTTAAAAAGTTATTCTATTTGGCTTCATGCACTCTCCGTTAAAATGAATGAGATCATTCCAACCAATTCTTAATACATCCATGGTTCTAGCGGGTGGGCATTCACGTTAGCTTGGCAACACTATTTCGGCAACATGAACTCTGATTTGTCCATTCAGAATAATAGTGCTGGTTTTAATTCATTGTAATAACTATTGTGAATTCATTGCAAAAACAAACATTTAACATGTTTTCAAATACAACATTTCATTAAAAACAATACCGAATATGTTGTACACAGAATTTGATTTAATATATTGCCAGTGTCTTCTGAAAACATGATCTGAAAAACATTCGCTAGCCTCCACAAACAGACAAATTTTAGCAATATATGAACATAGTCCCACCAACTATCTATGCAAATTATTAGCAATTATTAACAATGATTATTTTCATGAATTATGAGCGCTATTGTTTTGTTAGGTAGAATTAGAGTTTCTAATAGACACAATATAGTGTTGCCAGGCGAATGTGTGTGCCCCCCCTCCACTAGAACCGCGCCTGGTAGGAAGTGAAAATTACAAAATGACAACTCTGCAATGATGTAGCACATCATCCTGCACAAAACCAACACTTTTTGGAAGTGAAAAATGGATGGGATTTTAAAAACATCTGGAAATATAGTAAGAAATGGGTGCAGCATTTATGTTCACTTGTTGGTATGGCCTCCAAACTTTGCACCCTGGTCAAGGAGCCCTGGGGGGCTTGAAAATATGCATTGAAAAGCCTTATTCATCATGGTTTACATGCTTGTACGCATAAAAAAACTAAATATGTATACATGCTTTAGTTTTTTGGGATAAATATTCAATAATACAAAATTCAATGACCCAGGACGTTGAATTTCAATCATCTATGTTGTAGCCATGGGTCTGTTGAGTCCAAAACCATAAGGCAATTTTTTTGGGGAAAAAACAAGGTATGTCAAACTCCTTATAGCATAACTGTTAAGTTTTCATTTCTATCCGCCATGTCTGTGTACAATATGTTGTTGGCATCCATTAATTAAAGAACAATCCAGATATATCTTCTCAGTACTATTTATTTGTTGGTTTCCATCTCAACGCTCCGGCCGAACATCAGAGCACGAGGGAGCAGTAACGAGTTTATATTTTGCACATGCGCACAATAAACTCTTGCGCATTTTTGGCATACAACAGTCAGTAGTATAATCTAAAGAAAACCAAATAATTGTAAGCAACATAACATAACATAAATATGGTAATGAGAACATATAACTTAACACCCCCACTTGTTCTCATCATCTTAAGCCATGTACAATGTCATCACATGTATTTAGTTCCCAAACAGAAAACCTTTGAAATTTAAAATTTAAATTTTTGATACAGATTTTGTCAAAATGCCTGCCACACAATCTTTATTCTTCCCTCACTGACAGCATCACGGATAAAGTGATATTTCACATCAATGTGTTTAGATCTAAATCTATTCACTGGATTTCTGCTCAGTGCAATGGCACCCTGATTATCACCATACATCGTGGTGCAAGTGTAAACACTACTGTCCATGTCATTTAGCAGTTGAGTTAGGTACATGCTTTCTTGAGTAGTGTTTGCTAGACCAATGTATTCAGCTTTGCAGGTCGACACGGCCACTGTTGGCTGTTTCTTAGACTTCCATTAAATAGCAGGTCCTTGTTCTGTTAGGCTGAAACAGTATCCTGATGTACTACGCCTATCTTCTACAGAAGATGCCCAGTCAGAATCACTGAATGCTATTAGACTTAAAGTATTGTCTGTTTTCTTGAAACACAGCTCGTAGTCAGCTGTACATTTTAGGTATCTCAGGACATGTTTAGCAGCTACTAAGTCATGTGTGTTAGGCTTTGCAAGGGTTTGTGACAGTTTACTCACTATCCAGCTAATGTCTGGTCTAGTACAGGTCATTGCATAGATCAAGCTTCCAACAAGTTCACAATATTCTTTGGGGTTCTCAATCTCATTACTGTTTTCTTCCTCATTCCTATTATACTCAATTTTTAACTCACTTGAGGTAGATTTTGGTTTACAGTTTGACATTCCAAACCTTTCAAGCATTTTGACAATGTACCTTTTCTGATTCATTTTAATTTCTCCCTCTTTTTGCTCAAACTGAATCCCCAAAAAATAAGATATTTTCCCTAGATCCTTCATGTTAAATTTGGACTTCATTATTTCTTTGAAACTGTTTAGCTGATCTTCACTGCTTGCTGCAATTATCAAATAATCTACCCAGATGATTACTATGATTGTCTCATTTTTAATCTGCTTTCTATATACACAGTGATCAGACTGATTTCTCTCAAAGTTGAATCTACCCAGATGATTACTATGATTGTCTCATTTTTAATCTGCTTTCTATATACACAGTGATCAGACTGATTTCTCTCAAAGTTGTTTTGTTCCAAATGATCATTTAAAAGTTTGTACCAGTTTCTTCCAGACTGTTTTAGACCATACAGAGATTTCTTCAACTTGCATACTAACTTGTCTCCTATGTCAGATGTCTCTTGAAAACCCTCTGGTTGTTCTAAGTATGTCTTCATCTATTGGAGCATGTAAATATGCTGTTTTGACAACCATCTGATGAACTAATAATTTGTTCTGAGCAGCTATTTGCATCAATGCCGTACTGAGGTTTGCTGTAGAAGCAAATGTCTCATGGTAGTCTATGCCTTCAGTTTGGTTGTTTACCTTTGCAACATACCTAGCTTTGAAGATTTTTCCTTTTTCTGCATTTTCTTTGAGGGCATATACCCATCTTCCCCCTACTGTCTTTCTGCTCTCTGGTAGAGTTGTCAATTCAAATGTGTCATTTTCTTTAAGTGAGTCCATCTTTTCCTTCATAGCACGTTCCCATCTAGGAGCCTCAGGTGACATAAGGGCCTCTCTATAGGTTTGGGGGACTCCACACACTGCCCTGTAACAATAATCAACACTCACATTCGTTATATCATCTTTGGAGTATGTCAGGTACTCTTGTAAATACTTTGGGGATCTCTTTTCTCTTTTCGAGAGGTAATGTTTTTGACTAGCCGTGACTGTTGGACCTGTATTGTTTTTGTTGTCTTCTATGTCTACTTTTTCCATAGTTCTATCATGTTCTGATACCTCTGTATTGTCTGTATCAATACTCTCCATGTTTCCATCTAGGACCTGATCCTCTGTGCTTTCCTCAATTTGTGGGGCATCACCACTGTTCTCACTATCCTGTGTCCTGTCTCTGTATCCTTTGATTTCTAAGTAATCTTCATCGGTTTGGGTCTGCTGTTCAGCACTGCTCTTCCTAATGAATTTCACCAATCTACGTTTTCACACCTTTTCTGTCTGTGGATTGTATACCAGATAAGCTGGGCTATTTTTACTATACCCCACAAATATTCCCTTTTCACATCTAGGGTCCAATTTCTTGTGATTGTGTTCGTACGCATAGCATTCTGATCCAAAAACCCACATTTTTTAAAGGTCTGGCTTTCTTCCTGTCAACATGAAGTATGGGGTATTCTTAATTCTGTCATTATAGCATCTGTTTCGGATGTGAGTTGCAGTTTGGACAGCATAAGGCCACAGAACCTTTGGTAATCCCTTTTCTATTAGCAGACACCTTCCCATTTCAAAGATGGTTCGCCATTGTCTCTTAGCTGTACCATTTTGATGAGGGGAGTACGGAGATGATGTATCATTTCTTTTACCATTTTTTCTTAAAAGTGACTGAAATGTATTGCCTGTGTATTCTGTGCCATTGCCTGATCTTATGCATTTGACTACCATATGGTGCACTATCTGCAAGGAACTTCTCTGTCGCTTGAGTAGTGTCACTCTTGTTCTTAAGGAAGTAAACAGATACTGCCCCTGAAAAATCATCTGTGAATGAAATTGCATACTTATATCCATCTTGAGAAGTTGGTTCAATGGGACCTGCTATGTCAGTGTGTACCAATTCTAAGGCCTCCCCAGCTTTTGTGTCAGTTTTCCTATTTTTGCTGTAAATGAACTTTCCCTCAATACATACATTACAGTCTAGTTTGGTATTACCTGTGATTTCCATACCCTCTACCACTTCAGGTAATTTCAATACATCACTAACATTACAATGTCCATGATCTCATGCCATGTTTTAACATCACAAGTTAGACTCACTTTGTCCCTGGACATCATATCAGTAACTAATGCCTCAACACATTGTTTGTTGTTATTTACCGTTTTCAGATAGTACAGTCTCTCATGCTCTTCTATGCGGAACACAGCTCCATCCTTGCTTATCAGTTCATTCTGTCCTTCCACGAAGATCACCCTGGCCCCATCTGTTGTAGCAGCTTGAACGGAGATGATGCTCTGTGGGTATGACGGTATGAACAAGGCCTTCTTTAGGGTGATCCTGACGCATTTTCCTTCCAAGTCCAGCAGTAACACCTCTGCGTCGCCCTGCTTTAATGCCATGTTGTTCATCCTGGCTCCATCCGCCAGCTCCATGTAGTGTGATTTTGGATCGAAACTCTCGTCAAATTTCGTGAAATCGTTCTTCTCTGTTAAGATGTGGGATGTTGCTCCACAGTCAACCATTAGTCCATTTTTCGTAATATTGTCCGAAAGAAATGTTTGACTGACTTTGAACACAAATGTTTGTTCTTTCTCATGCTCCTCTTGTTTTTCTGCAGCCGGTTTTGCTTCATCTATGCGCCCAACCTTTCTCCGGCGACATGTCTCATCACTGTGTGTTGAACTTCTATGGTAACTGCACCACTTAGGTACACCTTTTTGGCGGCAATCGCGAGCAATATGACCGCGGTTTCCACATCCGTAGCAGGTCACGGATGCTATGTGTACTTTCATTACATTGTCGGATTTGGATTTATCAATTTTTCTGTCTCTTCATAGCTTCTTAGTTTGCTTTTGAACTGTGTGAAATTCAATTCTTCATTGCTCTGTGTAGTATGGATAGTGAACGGTTTGTAGGAATCTGGCAGGCCCTTTAGGATCATAGCTATTATTAGTCCGTCACTTATTACTTCTTTTGCGTTTCTTAGGGAAGTCACCGCTTTCTCGGCTCGGATAATATAGTCTGTTATCATCTCGTTAGATTCCTTCTTTAACGAAGTTAGTTCAGTGTATAGGGCGATAATTCTAGGCTTACCCTGACTGGCGAAGTGACTTCGAAGTATTTGCAGAGCTTTCCTGCCTTCGTCAGTCGCCTCTCGCATCACCAGTGACAAGCTTTTGTCGTCGAGAAACTGGATTAGTTCAGCATTCCTCATTCGTTTCTTCGTCTATATCCCCGGTAGACAGTACTGTTTCTTTTAAACCCATTATTCTCAGATGACCAAGAAATTTCACTTCCCATAGTTCGTAGTTATTTTCATCTCCGTCGAAGACTAGCCTCTGCCATCTTCCTCCTGTAGCATTGGCGCGCCTGGGCCCATAACCTGTTAAGTTTTCATTTCTATCCGCCATGTCTGTGTACAATATGTTGTATGTGTACAATATGTTGTTGTCATCCATTAATTTAAGAACAATCCAGATATATGTTCTCAGTACTATTTATTTGTTGATTTCCATCTCAACGCTCCGGCAGAACATCAGAGCACAAGGGAGCAGTAACGAGTTTATATTTTGCACATGCGCACAATAAACTCCTGCACATTTTTGGCATACAACAGTCAGTAGTATAATCTAAAAAAAAAAAAAAATTGTAAGCAACATAACATAACATAAATATGGTTAATGAGAACATATAACTTAACAATAACTCTCACCAAAATGCAACCTACAGTCTTTCTTTAATAGTGCCAGAGTCTGTCACGTTGAGAGTGGCAGATGAGAGAGGGAGACCCGAATGTAGGATAATGGTTTTATTCCATAATAGTTTAATATGTCAGAACAAATAAGGACAAGGCATAAAAAAGCAGCACCCAAACTAAAGCTGCAACGTGTTCTTGAAGCGGCACGGACGATTAGGGCTGGGCACCGAACATCGATACTTTTATGGCACCGACCGAAATACTCCAATACTATCGAGTATCGAAAAAAAATTTAGTTTTCGATGCCAAATTTCGGTGCCAAAAGCGTCTGTGAGCCAATAATCATGTAGCATATTTGCGTGTAACAACATAGTCACCTGCGATTGGCTGTCTAACGCATCTTAAAACACGTCAAGTGAACGAAACAGACACCACCACTACGCAGAGGATTTCTGAATATACTCGCAGTCGTATACCATTTATAATGTTACTCTTTGACCAGGCAACATATTTGTTTTACCGACGTAACGATAAGGTTACACATTTTAGAAACACTTGACAGATAAGTGTAATTTCACTATTTAAACCAAACACAGGTTTACTACTGCCGTTGTTGCGCTCATTTCGATCGCGAATCGAAACTCAATTATTCTCCCCATAACGGTGACTACTCCATGTATGTTAGCTTGTGCTGCTAGTTGGTTGCTTTAGTTAGATCTGTCTATTTCCCCCTTCACATCATCCTCTGCGCG